>SNQJ01S0013265.1:207982-256772 GCA_010110895.2 Picea sitchensis | reverse complement strand
TGAATAATAGCCATAAAACCCCTTCATTATAAAAGTGCCATTTCAGTAATTACAATTTATTAATTTATTGTAAAATTGCAATTTCCGTAATTATAAATTTTCGTTGTAAAACTGAGATTTCAATAATTCCAATTTATTTCAAAACTGCAATTTCAGTAATTATAAAATTAATTATAAATTGTAACTTTCAGCAATTTCAGCGAGCGATTTAAGTACCCGGTATCAAACGCCGGAATACAGAATACATTCATTACCTCATATGCAATACAAAACCCTATTGATTATTATATTCATATGTACATTCATATGAATATGATAATCAATAAATATATAACAAAACAAGTATTTCCAGGTGAAAAAATAATTAATTTGACTACACTAAACAAATATATAAACAAAACAAACATTTCCGGGTGAAAAAATAATTGTCTAAACCCAATTGCCAAGTCAATTAGTTTGACCCTCAAGTCAAAATATCATCCTAAAAATAAATGTCCAAACTTTCTATTGAGCCTATTTATAATCATATCATACATGATTTCCACATAAAAAGACATCAATATTGTTAATTGGTTGTAGGTTGACTGGTTGTGAGGAATGATTGTTATCCTCCCCACCTAGGTTCAATTCTCATAATGACATAAATAAAGCTTAAAATGAGTATGTTGTAATGACTTCTAGCCTATATGTATTGGAAAGTTTCTTTTGATGCCTTGTTGCTTTTGAGTTTCTAGAAATTACCATGTTAAGACTGTAATGTTCCCTATCCTCGTTGAGGCTCATTACAAGCGAAAATACACATAAAAATAAAATTCCCCATTGAGGCTCATTACAAGCGAAAATACACATAAAAATAAAATTCCCTATGGCTCGCATTCGCAAGAAGATGATTTTACAAGCCAACAATTTTGTAGACCCCGTTTTGGGTAGTTTGGTGTATCAACTTCTCGGGGGCGTAACTTTGGCATACGATCTTCGTTTGGGGCGCACGATAGCTCATTGGAAAGGTATCGTCGAGGAGATTCATTTTGGGGGCTCAATCAGAGCCTTGTCTATCATTTGGAACCTCGACCCAGAAAAACATTCATTAAGGCCCTCAAAATGGCCTCGGAAGTTAAAAACTACTAAAAATAGTAAATTACCAAAATTGCGAGAAAATTGTTTTGAGCCAGTTGGAAAAGGTGGGTGGCCACCGATATCCACCTGGATCAATCCCCCCTCCTTAGGAAGAAATGGTCTCCATTGCGTCGAGTGCCCGAGGGAGAGGAAAAAACGTTTGTTGAATCTGCATCTTGATGAGTTGCTTGCCTTGTTGGAGAAGTTGCATTGCTTAGCTTGTTGAAGGTTGTCACGAACCTATGGCTAGAAGAGTTGGACCTTTTTAACCAGTCTGGGTACATGATATGCCTGTGTGCAGAAGGAATCTTTACACTTTCCTGCAATCTTGTTGACCTGCTTCTGTTGGATAGAAGGTGCTTGGACTGAGGCTGTAGTGGTGTTCTTCTGTTCACGCTTTGAACAGACTGCGAAGAAGATGAATTTTGTAGTATGAGATTCCACCTTGCAACACTGTTTAGGTGGGACAATAGTCGGAATTACCTATGGTATTCTGTAGAGATGACCCTCCAAAGTAACAATGACACTACATGGTCGAGTGATCCAGGTGGATATTGGTGGCCACCCACCTATTCCACTTGGACCCCCACCATTGTTTCTTTCAGTTTTTCAATTTCCTTAATTATTGCACAATTTACTATTTTTGGTAGTTTTTCGGGTTTTGAACTTCCGGAGCCGTTTTGAAGCCCTAAACAATGTTTTCTGGGCATTAAATCTCCGACGAATACAAGTTTGTTCTGGACTTGATATTTGCTGTCAGCAATGTAGTCCTTGGATTGATCTTTCTAACGATGTATCATGTGCGTCAAACATAGATAGTATGCCAAAGTTAAGACCCTGGGAAATTGATGTACCAATTTACCCTGACGTGGCCCATATTCTAGCGTTTCATCTCCTAGAGTTAGGTTTTTGGATGTTTAGGGTTTCCATTGTTTCTCAATAATATATAGGCCTTCGAGCCTCATTGTAATACAGAGTTCAGAGGCCTGTAGCTGCCACATCTCTTCTTAGAGATAAGCTACCAACGCCATGGCTAGTTTATTTCCATTCTGTCTGTAAACAAATTTCAGTTATTTGATATTAATGAAATGAAGTGTTATTTCTGCTGCATCTTTGTATTCATGGTGATTTGTGTATTCTGTTGCGTTCCTACATAAATTTAGATCAGTGGTATCAGGGTGGTCTGCTTTTTGTCTATCCTTCTTTGCATGTTCCCAATGAGGTTGGGGTATAAGGAGTTAGGGCTCGATCTAGTTGAACCTTTGAAAGATCAGCCTCGCAAACCCTGATGACCACCCATGGGGGATGAAAAGAAAGACGAGGGAGCATGAGATCCTATCAAAATATTGCTCGAGGAGGCCCTTGAAAAACAAAGGCACGCGATGATGGATAACTTCGCCCAGATCCTTCAACGATTGCGAACTGGCGGCGCATCTGCATCCAACAACCACTCTGGAGGTGAAACCCCTTTTAAGGTACAAGTAAACTTTGACATTCCCATATTTGATGGCCAAATAGATGCAGACGCTGTAGATAGATGGTTGAATCTATTAGAAGGATATTTATCGGTTCATGACTTTTTTGATCGGGAGAAGATTATTTTTTTCACTGCTCAAAGCCGCCCCCCATGTCAAGGACTGGTGGGAAACCTACTATGAGAAAAAGGACGAGGAGGAACCCTCTCTATTCTCGGCCGTACCCAGTTGGAATTCTTTCCGAGACGCCATCAAGGAACAATATTATCCTGTGGGGAGCTATGAGGACAAGTACATACAATGGACTACACTGCAGCAACAAAGGGATCAAGATGTGCATGAGCTGACGAACCTGTTCCATACCTTGCGCACAAAGTTGGGTATCAAAGATTCAGAGAAAAATTTGGTGATGAAGTATCGCAGTTGTCTGCACAGATACATTTAGGAGGAAATGGAGTTCCTCGACATCTCCTCGCTTTGTACGACATACTAATATGCTGCCAAGATTGAGCAGAAATCAAACAGAAGAAGCGAGACTTTGGATCTGCGAATCAAAAGCAAGCGAAAGGTGCCCCCAAACCGCAAAACAAAGGACAAAGCCAAGGCATGGCGGCTCAAGACAACCTACCAAAGCCGCAAGAAAAGAGAAACACCACGAAGCTGAAGAATGACACATGCAAGTGGTGTGAGTTCCATAAGAGCTCCACTGACAACACAAGTGAGTGTCGGGCCAAACAATCACTAGTAGCTAAGATGAGGGCTTCTGAATCAGATGGATGCTCTGACATTGAATCAGAACCTGAGAAGGGGAATGATGGAGGGAAGAAGATTATCGATGCGGAGCCCCATGCCACCATTGCCACCACGAAGATCCAAAAGGAAGAAACAAAATATCTAGAGGAGGAGGAGCGACTCTTCCACTCCCAGATGTGGGTAAAGGGTTCCCCGCTACAGTTCATTTTCGACAGTGGCAGCCAAAAGAACCTCATTTCAGAAGAGGTCATGAAGCGGTTGGGCTTTCCGATCACAACACACCCACATCCGTACACCATCGAGTGGTTTCACCAAGGATGGGATCTCCGCGTCAGCTAGCAGTGCTGCCTTCCCTACATCATCAAGCCCTTCACTGATGAGGTATTGTGTGACATTGCTCCTCTTGATGTTTGTGATGTATTATTAGGCCAACCTTACTTGTGGAAGCGACATACTATGTATGAGTCTCTCCCCCACACTGTTATTGTTACCTTGGGAAATAAGTTGTACAGGATAACAGAGGTACCATCGCCTGCCATTATCTCTTTGGTTACTGCAAAACAATGCAGTAAGCTCATTTCCAAAACCGAGAATTTTTTTTTCCTGATGATCTGCCTTCAGGGAAAGAAGAATATTGTGGCCACGACCTCTAGATAGGGCTCATCCTCACGACAACAACAAATGGACAAGGTCCTGGAGGAGTACTGGGACATCTTCACCTCGCCCGCAGGGGTGCCTCTGCACTATCAGGTCAAACACCCCATCGATCTGACCCCAGGTGCACCGCTTCTCAATGGACCAATCTATCGGTGCTCTGCTCTGGAGAACAATGAAATCAAGAGGTAGATACAGGAGTTGCTACAGAAAGGTCACATCCGGCCAAGTTCATCACCCTGTGGGAGCCCGATCGTGTTGGTGCAGAAGAAGGATGGGACTTGGAGACTTTGTATTGACTATCGGGCGCTGGACAAGATCACTGTTCAAAATAGGTACTCGATCCCACAGATTGATGACCTTCTGGACTAACTCAAAGGGGAAAAATATTTCAGCAAGATCGACTTGAAGTCCCGGTATCACCAGGTACCAATCGAACCGTATGATGTGTGGAAGACTACCTTCAAAGCTAAGGAGGGCCTTTTTGAATGGTTGGTCATGCCTTTCAGGTTGACAAATGCTCCCACAACCTTCATGAGGCTGATGGACAACATCTTGTGGCCATTCATCAACTCATTTGTAGTAGTGTACTTGGATGACATCCTGATCTTCATCTAGACTTGGGAAGAGCACCTCCACCACATCCGATAGGTCCTCCAAACACTGCGGAAACACAAGTTGTGTGCCAATTTGGAGAAGTGCACTTTTGGCATGCGCCAGGTTCAATATCTGGGATACATTATTGATGAGCGTGGGGTGCATGTGGATCCAACCAAGATCCAAGTCATCCGGGATTGGCTAGCCCTGACCACTTTAATAGAGCTTCACATCTTTCTGGGTCTTGCTAATTTCTACCGCAGGTTCATGTTGGGATTCTCTCATATCACTTGGCCCTTGAGTCAAGTCACTAAGGGAGGAGCGAAAGAAAAATCATTTTTGTCGAAATATCAACATAATGCATTCATAGAATTGAAACATCACCTCTGCTGTGCCCCAGTACTCACATTACCATACTTGCAACAACCATTTGAGATCGAGACAGATGTCTCTGACTATGCTATTGGGGAAGTTCTTACTCAACAGAAGCATCCAGTGGCATATCACAGTGCGAAATTGTCCAACACAGTCCGAAATTATCCCACTTATGACAAAGAAATGTATTCCATTGTGCAGGCTTGCCGACATTGGAAGCATTACATTTTGGGGAAGGAAACGATCATCCACACAGACCACCGACCCCTGCAATTCATACAGACACAAGGAAAGTTGCAGAACGATCGCCATAAGAAGTGGTCCACATATCTGCAACAATTTCATTTGAACATCAAGTACAAGAAGGGAAGCACCAATAATGTTGCAAACTGCCTCAGCCGACCACCGATCGTGGCGATAACCACCGTGCTCAACTCTTGTGGTAATGAGACTTCTGATTGGCCGCTTCTCTACAAGAGCGATCCAAAATTCAGCCACACATACACGACGCCCTTGGAGGGTAACCGAGTTCCAAATTTTCATCTCCAGGATGCACTACTATGTCACCTAGAACACCTTTATGTTCCTTCAAGCGAGCGTGCCAAGATGATTTGGGAAGCGCACTACAGTCGGGTCACTGGGCATTTCGAGGTCGAGAAAATAGTGGCAGTACTGTAGAAGTATTTCTATTGGCCAAACCTTCGACGAGATGTCGGGAAGTACATCAGATCCTGCACTGCCTGCGCCATTTCCAAACCGACCATCAAGAAGCAAGGCCTCTATACTCCGCTGCCTACCCCTAGTCGACCTTGGGAACCCATCTCCATGGATTACATGTTGGGCCTTCCTTGTACTAAGCATGGAAACGACTGTGTTTTCATGGTCGTCGACATATTCTCAAAGATGGCCATTATGGCATCCTACAAGAAGAATATCACAACAAAAGCCATTGTTAAACTCTTTTTTGAACTAGTGTGGGTACACTTTGGGATCCCACCATCTATCATCTCAGATCGGGATAGTAGGTTCCTCAGTACATTTTGGTCCAGACTCTGGTCAATGTTGGACACCAAGCTCACCAAGTCCACAAATTTCCATCCACCAACTGATGGCCAGACATAGGTCATCAACATGATGATCATACACATTTTGCACATGTACACCTCAAAGAATCCGTGCACATAGAACCTCGCCTATGTACAACATAGCTATAACCGGGCCCTCCAAAACTCAACCGAACACAACCCCTTTCAGGTGGGCTTGGGATTCCAACCATTATGTCCCATTGATGTAGCCATGCCCTTTGCATCTACTCAGGCTGATTCGACTCATGTACAATTTGAAGCTGCCAAGGCGAAGAACTTCATTGAGCGCATTCAGCACATGGTCAAGATGACCCTCCAAAGTAACAATGACACTACATGGTCGAGTGATCCAGGTGGATATTGGTGTCCACCCGCCTATTCCACTTGGACCCCCACCATTGTTTCTTTCAGTTTTTCAGTTTCCTTAATTGTTGCACAATTTACTATTTTTGGCATTTTTTCAGGCCCCGAACTTCCAGAGCCGTTTTGAGGCCCTAAACGACGTTTTTTGGGCATTAAACCTCCAAAAAATTTCAGTCTGTTCAAAACTTGATATTCACTATCAATAATGTAGTCTTCAGATAAATATTTCTAACAATGTATCATGTGTGTCAAACGAATATAATATGCCAAAGTTACGACCCCGAGAAATTGATGTACCAACTTACCCCGACGGGGCCCATATTCTGACATTTCATCTCCTAGGGTTAGGTTTTTGGATGTTTAGGGTTTCCATTGTTTCTCAATAATATATAATCCTTCGAGCCTCATTATAACACAGAGTTCAAAGGCCTGTATCCACCACATCTCTTCTCAGATATAAGCTACCAATGCCCTAGCTAGTTTATTTCCATTCTATCTGTAAACAAATTTCAGTTCTTTGATATTAATGAAATGAAGTGTTATTTCCACTACATCTTGGTATTCATGGTGATTTGTGTATTCTGTTGCGTTCCTGCATAAATTCAAATCATCGAGACTCATAAACAACATGGAACTTCCACATATATGGATGGCCCAAGAGAACATCACAAACATCCAGTGGGGAAACATCACATAATACCTCATCCTTGAAGGGCTGGATTCCGTATGACAATCGACACTACTGGCTGACATGAAGATCTCATCCTTCACGAAGCCACCCGATGTTGTATGGCTGCGAGTGTGGTGTTATCGATAATCCCAACTGTTTGATGACCTTTGTTGAGATGAGGTTCTTCTGGCTTCCGCTATCAACAATAAAATGCAGCGGGGTCCCTTTCACCCATATCTATGAATGAAAAAGGAGCTCCCCCTCTTCAGGATATGTTGGTTCTTCTGGTTGAATTTTTGCGGTCGCGACAATAGCAGTGGGGTCTACGTCGATGATCTGTCTTTTACCAGTATTTTCAGTATCAGATTGTGAACCAGGGTTCAACTCCTTGTCTTTGATCTCGGCCACCAATTACTGTTTTGAGAGACATTCATCGGTGTTGTGCCAGGGACTTTTGTGGAAATCACACCATTTTTCGGTGTCCTTCTTCGTCTTCCTGTGACCCTTATTTTCCTGTGGATTAGACTGGTTTTCAGGAGGCAGTTTGTTAGGGCCATCTTTATCATACTTTGGTTGTTGTGGATTTGCAGACCCGAACTCACATTTGTTTTGGTGCTTAAATTTCTTCTCGATTTTAACAAAATATCGATAAACAACACCGAGTGATGAGATGTCCAGAAAATCCATTTTAGTTTGGATGTACATCTGTGTAGAGCCCCATGGTATTTCAGAACCAAATGTCGTTCAGAGTCTTTGATACCCAACTTGGTGCACAAGTTATGGAAGGTATTGGTGAACTCCGAAACTGCTTGGCCCCTCTCTTTCCGCAGTGTGGTCCATCTCATATACTGTTCCTTATAATTGCCAACAGGATAATACTGTTCCTTTACTGCGTCCACAAAAAAATACCAAGTGGGATCGGTCCCATATATTCTAGAATATTCTGTGTAACTTTTCTCCTAGTAAGTTTCCCACCAATGTTTGACATGGGGGAGAGATTTAAGGAGTGAAAAGGTGATATTTTCCTTGTCTGAAAAATGGTGAACAAAGAAATAACCTTCTAACAGATTTAACCATTTGTCTAGGGAATCTGCATCTATTTGACCTTCAAATACAGGAATATCAAAATTAACTTGTACCTTGAAAGGAGAGGTGCTTCCAAATTTTTTGTTTGATGAATATGCACATGTTTCTATCGGCAGGCGTTGAAGGATGTGAGAAAAATTCTCCATCATTTCGTCCCTCTGTCGCGTGAGAGCTTGCTCAAGCAACATATTGATAGAATCGTTTGCTCCATCATTTTTATTTTTTCTACCATGGAGGGTTTCTTTGGCATGCAAGAGCGATTGTATTCAAGAGAGACAAGCTCGAGACCCAACTTTTTATACTTGGACCTCGTCAGGGACATGCACTGAAAAAAAAATCGATCAAGAGCAACATGCCCTGATACCATTGATCCAGATTATTTTCGGCACAAAATGAGAGTGGAGATATAATAAATAAATGTACAGAGATATCTCAGATATCCAATAATATAACATAAATGTATCATAGATGTAACCATAAACACAAAGATACAGTAATACACAATTTTCTATTAATGAGCGAAAATGTACAAAGACTGTAAAAATACAGAGTGAAAGACTCGCTAGAATGGTGGCAACTTATCTCTGAGAAGAGATGTGATGGCTACTCGCATTCGTAAGAATATGATTTTACAATGATGTTCCAAAGGAATTTTTATCATAAAGAAAATTCAAAACCCTAACCCCAGAAGATGAAAAGCCAATAGTTTTGTTGACCCCGTTTTGGGTAGTTTAGTGTATAAACTTCCCAGGGGCGTAACTTTTGCATACGATCTCCGTTTTGGGCACACGAAAGCTCGTTGGAAAGATATCATCACGAAGATTCATTTGTGGGGCTCAATCAAAACCTTTGGATATCATTGAGAACCTCTATCCAGAAAAAACCTTCATTTAGGCCCTCAAAATGGCCTCGAAAGTTAAAAACTGCTAAAAATAGTAAATTACCAAAATTGCGAGAAAACTGTTTTGAGCTAGTTGGAAAAGGTGGGTGGCCACCGATATCCACCTGGAACACCAACTACCCAAATCATACATATTTAACCATTTTTGATACCATTAACTAACTGCATATACAACATTCTAAAATAAACATGAATACGATTAATAAACTCAAATACAACAACATAATCATTCTCAACAAAGAGTGAACGCGCAACAATTAAACTCGTAATATAAATCAGATTCATGATAAAAAAAATTATATTTTAAAGAAATTGTGCAACTTGTTGCTTGGGACGAACGTTCCACCCAACCATAGACTTGATGTTCCGGATCTCAAAAGCAAGTCACCCAAGGGTTGGGGTTAGGGATCCAAAAACGAAGGGGTCTCTCACTTTCCGCTCACAACTTAGATAATCCCACAACTTCTCCTACAACTATCCCAATTTCCACCAAATCTCTTCCTCTCGACCCACCCAACCCAATGAATGTATCCTTCACTTCTCTTAGTCTTTCAAACATCCCATTCATTTATCAAGGTCTCTTTGGCACATGTAACTAGGAATCTCACTACTGGGAACTCAAGGGAAAATCACTATTAGGAGAACTATCAATAAATCATGATCCATGTGGATCTTGGTGGCCATCCACCTTTTCCATTGAATCAATGTTTTTGAGCATGTGGTTTTGATAAACCATGATATTCACCCTTTTGATGGGGAATGTAATGTAATTCCATCTCCATTTTTTAATTATAAACATCATGTAATGATTTCCTAGTGGTCTCATGTACATTCCTAAAGCATAACATTAATGCATTGGATCCCATTAGAACTATGCAGTTAAACGCGCTTCGGTTATAGTAGTACTAGGATGGGTGATAGCCCTATAAGTTATAGTGTTTTACATGCCTGTGGAATTTTGTAAACTTGGACCAATTTATTTCACATGCATCATAGGAATTATTCTCTTATCACTCTCTCATATACAATTGAGGTGAAGAAGGTCCTTTAAGAATGCAATGGAGTGTGATGTAAATCTTGTTGCAAATGAAGCGTAGCCAAGCATTTATTTCTCTTCAGAGATAAGCTACCACCATTCTAGATAGTTTGTGTTCTATAGTGTTTTTCTATTATATTCATTAATAGAAGTTGGGTTTCACTGTATTTCTGTGTTCTCTGCTATATTTTCGTTTGTATCTCATTTCGTTCTCAACATAATCTAGATCAGTGGTATCAGAGCACTCTTTTCCTTGTCATTTCTTAGTGCATGTCCCCAACGAGGTCATGGTATAAAGAGTTGTGTCTTGATCTATTTTTGCTTGAGAAAAACCGCTCTCACCATCCCAAGAGACCTCCCATTGCGAGAGATAAGAGAGATGATAGAGTAGGAGATACTTTCAACACGTTGCTCGAGGAATCCCTTGCACGACAGAGGAACAAGATGATGGAAAACTTCTCTCAGATCCTGCAATGAATATCAATGGAAGCCGATTCATCTTCGACAAGCAACCATTTCAGAGGTACGATGCCCTTCAATGTACAAGTCAATTTTGATATCCCCTTATTTGAAGGCCAGATAAATGTAGATTCTTGAGAAAAAAGGTTGAATCTTCTAGAAGGTTATTGCTTTGTCAATTTTTTTTAGAGAGCAAAAATATCACCTTCGCGCTCCTTAAATCCCTTCCCATGTTAGATATTGGTGGGAAGGTTACTCGGAGAGGTACATTGCATATGAATCTATGCCATTTGGGAGAGAACCCACTTGGGAAACCTTTGTAGATTCTCTCAAGGAGGGTTTCTACCTTGTTAGAAACTATGATGACTAGTACATGAGATGGACGACTTTACGTAAGAAAAGAGGCCTATGGTGCTGAAGTACAATAACATATTTCATAGCCTTGGCTATCATTGAGAACCTCGATCCCGAAAAACATTCATTTAGGCCCTCAAAATGGCCCTAGAAGTTAAAACTGCTAAAAATAGTAAATTACCAAAATTGCGAGAAAACTGTATTGAGCCAGTTGGAAAAGGTGGGTGGCCATAGATATCCACCTGGATCAATCCTCCCTCCTTAGGAAGAAATGGTATCCATTGCGTTGAGTGCCCGAGGGAGAGGAAAAAACATTTGTTGAATCTTCATCTTGATGAGCTACTTGCCTTGTTGGAGAAGTTGCACTGCTTAGCTTGTTGAAGGTTGTCACGAACCTGTGGCTGGAAGGGTTGGACCTTTTTAACTAGTCTGGATACATGATATGACTGTGTGTAGAAGAAATATTTACACTTTCCTGTAATATTTTCGACCTGCTTTTGTTGGATAGAAGGTGCTTGGACTGAGGCTGCAGTGGTGTTCTTCTATTCACGCTTTGAACATACTGTGAAGAAGCTAATTTTTGTAGTATGAAATACTACCTTGCATCACTGTTTAGGTGGGACAATAATGATAATTACCTATGATATTCTGTAGAGATGACCCCCCAAAGTAACAATGACACTACAGGGTCGAGACTCATAAACAACATGGCACTTCCACATATATGGATGGCCCAAGAGAACATCACAAACATCCAGTGGGGAAACATCACATAATACCTCATCCTTGAAGGGATGGATTTCGTATGACAATCGACACTACTGGCTGACATGAATATCTCGTCACTCACGAAGCCACCCGATGTTGTAGGCTGCGAGTGTGGTGTTGTCAATGATCCCAACTATTTGAAGACCTCTGTTGAGATGAGATTCTTCTGGCTTCCGCTATCAACAATAAAATGCAACAGGGTCCGTTTCACCCACATCTGTGAATGAAAAAGGCACTCCCCCTCTTCAGGATCTGTTAGTTCTTCTGGTTGAATTGTTGCGGTCGCGACAATATAAGTGGGGTTTGCATCGATGATCGGTCTTTTACCATTATTTTCAGTATCAGATTCTGAACCAGGGTTCGACTCTTTGTCTTTGATCTTGGCCACCAATGACTATTTTGAGAGACATTCATCGGTGTTGTGCCAGAGAATTTTGTGGAAATCACACCATTTTTCGGTGTCCTTCTTCGTCTTCTTGTGACCCTTCTTTTCCTGTGGCTTAGACTGGTTTTCAGAAAGCTGTTTGTTAGGGCCGTATTTATCATACTTTGGTTGTTGCATATTTGCAGACCCAAACTCCTGTTTGTTTTGGTGCTTAAATTTCTACTTGATTTTAACAACATATCGATAAGCAACACCGAGTGATGAGATGTCTAGAAAATCCATTTCAGTTTGGATGTACATCTTTGTAGAGCCCTACGGTATTTTAGAACCAAATTTCGTTCAGAGTCTTTGATACTCAACTTGGTGCACAAGGTATGGAAGGTATTGGTGAACTCCGAAACTGCTTGGCCCCTCTCTTGCCGTAGTGTGCTCCATCTCATATACTGCTCCTCATAGTTGCCAATAGGATAATACTGTTCCTTTATTGCGTCCACAAAAAAATCCCAAGTGGGATCGACCCCATATATTCTAGACTCTTTTGTGGAACTTTGCTCCCAGTAATTTTCCCATGAATGTTTGACACGGGGGAGAGCTTTAAGGAGTGCAAAGGTGATATTTTCCTTGTCTAAAAAATGGTTAACAAATAAATAACCTTCTAACAGATTTAACGATTTGTCTAGGGCATCCACATCTATTTGACCTTCAAATACGGGAATGTCAAAATTAACTTGTACCTTGAAAGGAGAGGTGCTTCCAAAGTGGTTGTTTGATGAATATGTGCCTGTTTCTATCGACAAACGTTGAATATGTGGGAAAAATTCTCCATCATTTTGTCCCTCTGTCGCATGAGAGCTTGCTCAAGCAACATATTGATAGAATTGTTTACTCCGTTGTTTTTATTTTATTCTTCCTTGGAGGGTTTCTTGGGTGTGTGAGAGAAACTGTATTAAATAGAGACAAGCTCGAGACCCAACTTTCTATACTCGGACCTCGTCGGGGACATGCACTGAAAAAAAATCGATCAAGAGTAGCATACTCTGATACCATTGATCCAGATTATTTTTGGCATGAAATGAGAGTGGAGATATAATAAATAAATGTACAAAGATATCTCGTATATCCAATAATATAACAAAAATGTATCAGAGATGCAACCATAAACACAAAGATATAGAAATACACAATTTTCTATTAATGAGCGAAAATGTACAAAGACTGTAAAAATATAGAGTGAAAGACTCGCTAGAATGGTGGCAAATTATCTCTGAGAAGAGATGTGACGACTACTCACATTCACAAGAATATGATTTTACAATGATGCTCTAAAGGAATTTTTATCATAAAGAAAATCCAAAACCCTAACCTCGGAAGATGAAAAGCCAATAGTTTTGTGGACCCCTTTTTGGGTAGTTTGGTGTATCAACTTCCCGAGGGCGTAACTTTGGCATACGATCTCCGTTTTGGGCGCACGATATCTCGTTGGAAAGGTATCGTCGAGAAGATTCATTTTTGGGGCTCAATAAAAGCCGTTGGATATCATTGAGAACCTATATCCAAAAAAACCTTCATTTAGGCCCTCAAAATGGCCTCGAAAGTTAAAAAACGCTAAAAATAGTAAATTACCAAAATTGCGAGAAAACGGTTTTGAGCCAGTTGGAAAAGGTGGGTGGCCACCAATATCCACCTGGATCACCAACTACCCAAAGCATATAGATTTAACCATTTTTGATACCATTGACTAAATGCATATACAACATTCTAAAATAAACATGAATACGATTAATAAACTCAAATACAACCAACAACATAATCATTCTCAAACAAAGAGTGAATGCACAAGAATTAAACTCATAATATAACTCAGATTCATGATAAAAACACTTATCTTTTAAAACAATTGTGCAATTTTCTTCTTGGGACGAACGTTCCACCCAACCTTAGACTTGTTGTTCCGGATCTGAAAAGAAAGTCACCCGAGGGTTGGGGTTAGGGATCCAAAAATGAAGGAGTCTCTCACTTTCCACTCACAACTTAGATAATCCCACAACCCATTGGAATTCTCCTACAACTATCCCAATTTCCACCAACTCTCTTCCTCTCGACCCACCCAACCCAATGAATGCACCCTTCACTTCTCTCAGTCTTTCAGACATCCCATTCATTTATCAAGGTCTCTTTGGCACATGTAACTAGGAATATCACTACTGGGAACTCAAGGGAAAATCACTGTTAGGAGAGTTATTAATAAAGCATGATCCATGTGGATCTTGGTGGCCATCCACCTTTTCCATTGAGTCAATGTTTTCGAGCATGTGGTTTTGATAAACCATGATATTCACCCTTTTGATGGGGAATGTAATGTAATTCCATCTCCATTTTTTAATTATAAACATCATGTAATGATTTCCTAGTGGTATTATGTACATTCCTAAAGCATAACATTAATGCATTGGATCCCATTAGAACTATGCAGTTAAGTGCGCTTCGGTTAGAGTAGTACTAGGATGGCTGATAGCCTGAGAAGTTCTCGTGTTTTACATGCCTGTGGAATTTTGTAAACTTGGACCAATTTATCCCACATGCATCATAGGAATTATTCTCTTCTCACTCTCTCATATATAATTGAGGTGAAGGAGGTCCTTTAAGAATGAAATGGAGTGTGATGTAAAGCTTATTGCAAATGAAGCGTAGCCAAGCATTTATTTCTCTTCAGAGATAAGCTACCACCATTCTAGCTAGTTTGTGTTCTATAGTGTTTTTCTATTATATTCATTAATAGAAGTTGAGTTTCATTGTATTTCTGTGTTATTTTCTATATTTTTATTTGTATCTCATTTCATTCTCAACATAATCCATATCAGTGGTATCCGAGCACTCTTCTCCTTGTTGTTTCTTAGTGCATGTCCCCAACGAGGTCATGGTATAAACAGTTGTGTCTCGAGCTAGTTTTTCTTGAGGAAAACCGCTCTCGCCATCCCAAGAGACCTCACATTGCAGGAGAGAAGAGAGATGACAGAGTAGGAGATCATTTCAACACGTTGCTCAAGGAATCCCTCGCACGAAAAAGGAACAAGATGATGGAAAACTTCACTCAGATCCTGCAATGACTATCAATGGAAGTTGAGGCATTTTCGACAAGCAACCATTTCAGAGGTACGATTACCTTTAATGTACAAGTCAATTTCAATATCCCCTTATTTGAAGGCCAGATAAATGTAGATGATTGAGAAAAATGGTTGAATCTTCTAGAAGGTTATTGCTATGTCAAATTTTTTTTAGAGAGCGAAAATATCAGCTTCACGCTCCTTAAAGCCCTTCCCCATGTTAGAGCTTGGTGGGAAGGTTACTGGGAGAGGTACATCGTAGATGAATCTATGCCATTTGGGAGAGAACCCACTTGGAAAGCCTTTGTAGATTCCCTCAAGGAGGATTTCTACCCTGTTAGAAACTATGATGACTAGTACATGAGATGGACGACTCTACGTAAGAAAAGAGGCGAGACGGTGCCGAAGTACACTAACATATTTCATACCTTTCGATCAAGTCTGGGTATGAAAGACTCTGAGTGACACCTAGTTTTGAAGTACCACAGTGGTCTACATAGGTACATCCAAACATAAATGAATTTCTTGGACATCTCCTCATTGGGAGATGCTTATCAATGTGTAGTCAAAATTGAGCAAAAATTCAAGCAACGAAGTAAGTGAGAGTTTAGGTTTGCAAATATGCCATAACAAAAGCATGAAAAATGAAACCCTAACTTACATAATGAAGGATAGAGCATGAAATACTGACCTCAAGAGAGCCAGTCCAAGCCATAGGCAAAGAAGGGTAACAAGAATTCTAAGAAAGACACTGAAAAGTGACGTGAGTTCCACAAAATAGCCTGGCACAACACCAATGAATGTCACTCAAAAAAATCATTGGTTGCCGAGCTCAAAGAAAAAGAATAAGAACCTGACTCAGAATTTGATTCAGAGAACAATAAAGGGAAATAGATCATCGATGTAGAACCCACTACTACCATTGCGACAACAACAATAGAACTAAAAGAACTAGAGGAGCTCGAGGAGGGGGAGTGCCTATTCCACTCACAGATGTGGGTAAGGGGGACCCCACTACATTTCATTGTTGACAGTAGGAGTCAGAAGAACCTGATCTCAACCAAGGTTTTCAAGAGATTGAAGATTCGAACAATGCCACACCCGCAACAATACACCATCGAATGGTTGATATGGGGACGAGACATCTGTGTCAACCAACAATGTTGCTTATCCTACGAAATCAAGCCCTTCAAGGATAAAGTACTATGTGATGTTTCCCCACTTGAAGTCTATGATGTTCTTTTAGGACAATGATATATGTGGAAATGTCACTCTCTGTGAGTCTTGACCACATAGTTGTAATACCCCTGTTTCCCCCATCTTGTAATTAATCATTAATTATGATTACCATGCTAAGGCACGTGAAAAATGTAAATGCATTATTGTTTATATTTCCAATGACTGACTGTGGGGGGTGAAGCCTTGAAGTACTGGCTATGATATTACTAGAGGAAAGGGAGAGGAAACTGTAGAGCGGGTTCACTATGTCAAATGACCCAAATGCTCTTTGTTGAAATAGTAAGCCTCATTCAGATTTCAAGGGAGAATTAGTTAATGAAATATGTACCAGTGGTTGAACAATCAACCACCCCAATGAATGGAAGCATGGGGGGTCTAGCTGGGGAGACATAAAACTATCAACCCAAAGTACCACAGAGGGCAGTTTTTCCTGTAGGCCCAGACTGGCCCGAATTTCCTTCTGACAGAAGGAACATGATAGGGCCAAAACCTTCTTGAGAAGGAAAAAGGGCGTGCAAGGAATACATGCGTGGGGATAGAAAAATAAAGAGATTCACCCGAGGAAGAATACATAACAGAGGATACGCATAAGACATGACCTGAGAAGAAGATCACGAGCTTGATGTTGAGGGAGCATGTGATAAACCTCAAAGAGGCTATGACAGAGAGAGAGAGCCTTTGAGAGGCTGCAAAGGTTCCCTTGTGATATCATGGCTTGGCATGGGGTTGACCAGAGTGATAAGAATGAATGACTCTAAGCCTATGGTTGGGTGGAAAGGCAAACACCCATAGTCGGTTGGTTGGCTGCAACTTGTAATAGATAAGTACTTCATATACCTTGTGCACTTAAATTGTATTGTATAATTTGAATGTATGTGATTGTGATACATTGTGCCGCTCGTGAAATTAAGGTGTACTGTTCTTCTGTAAATTGTTGCATTAGAATGGTTGTAAGATGGAAAGTTTGGCCTCTGGGCTGGTTGGAAAATATTCAAGGTGTTTTCCCGAGGAACAACCTCATATTTTTGGAGTCGGGGCAGAATCTACGAGACTGCTACAACCCTGTTGATCCTTCAGAAATACCTCTTCCCCGAATTAGAGCTTAAGCTCTGTGAAAGGAAGGAATTTCCTTCAACCCAATCGTCCAAGAGACCATAAGATCATGCCCATGGCCTTAACAAATTCATAGATAATAGGTTAGCGCATATCCCATGAGAGTTTTTGAAGGACCCATGTGACCAAGGTTTGGGAACCTTGTGCTGGGCCCGAAAGGAGCTGAGCCTTTCTGGCTTTAGAACTCTAGGAATTCATAGCTCCAGGGTGTTTCGACCTTACCATTTGTAAACAGGTCGAAGGAAAATGGTATTTACGATTACCCATGAGGTTGATCGACGCCTGGTGGTCTCCCTAACCATGGCTGATAGACTTGCCCCACCATTAAACCTTGATCCATTTACCCATCATGAAGTAACGTGAACTGTTGATCCGAGGATGCTTCGAGATCTCCCCTGACCGTTAGATATAAACCATGGTCAGCCTGACGCTGAACACATCGGGAGCAAGGAGTAAGTCACATTGTGGATTCCCCGAATGCCGAAGTTACGAAGTAACGGAGGCCGTAGATCCAGGGATTACATAGACACACCTTGATCGTGAGAACTAAGGGCATAGGAAGGCCATAAGTCTAGAGTGACATGGCACAGTGACATCATCCAAGGTGATGTGGACCCATGATTGACATGCCACATGTCACCTTAATTTGTATGTTTTTGTAGGCCCTATGTTCTCATTATAACATGACACATGCCACTCCCTGATAAGGACACGTGTCACCCCTGGCCTTTACAGTGTGTCATTCCCCTGGAGCATGAATGCTCGACCAAATATTGGTGGAGTACCCGAGACTTCAAGAGTCCGGGACTCTGGGGATTTGGGATGCAACGTTATGGTTAAGTCGAAAGGCTCGAAGGCTGGAGCCACGTGGAGAGATTCTGAGACTTTAGGACTATGAAGGTTTGGAGTGTAGTGTTGAGGATAATTCGAAATACCCAAAGGATGAAGCTACATGGTAGCACTTCGTGAGTTTGGAACTTTGAAAGTTCAGAACTCCGAGAGACTTGGGATGTTAGAATGTATGCTCCCAAAAGGGCCGAAATCTGGAGCTACGTGTAAAAACCTCAAGAGTTTGGGAATTCGAGACTCTGGAGGACAAGAGCGCACGAAAGAAAGGGGACATTCAGCGTCGAACGCTGAATTCCCTGCTAGCCTATGTGTTAGATGAGGATTAAGCCCAATCATTGGATTGGTTGATGGATGGAGCTTCGTGGCGGGAGGTAGGAACCTAGAGATGGTACAAACGAGATGAAGCCACATGGGCGCCATGTGGCCCTCAACCAATGAACGCCCGAAGAACTTCGGGAAGCCATAAGTGGTAAACCAGAGGTCAGTTTAGAGCCTGGTAATAGTCGTTAGAGAGCTACGAGCAAGTAGAAGAGAATGGATCATCTTAGAGAGATAATTCGAGATGATTTGAGTGAGAAAAAAATTGTTTTCCCATCCTTAAAAGGGTACTTAGGGGTCGGGTGTGTTATAAATTGGTATCAGAGCATGGAAACAACAATTGTCCTTCTTGGGCTCATGAAAGAATCAAGTAATTATTATTTCTTAGAAAACTTTAAGGGAGAGGGAATACTACCCTACCCTATCTGGCAGGGCATGATTTAGACACAATCCTGGATGGACCGAAGAACAATCATAAGACTAGTTTACTAAGGCTAAAATGAGCCTGTTGAGAGTATCATTGTCGTATGAAAATTGTCTGCATAAGTTCATTAAGGAGAAGGATGCAGGTTGAAATTTAGTTGGGATTTTACCCAATGAGATTGAATCATGCTAGTTTGTGGTAGAGGAAGCCTATCATTTCTTTGGGAAATGATAACCAATCCTACATTAATGGGATTATACTTATGGGAACTAATAGAAAGACTTGGATGTGAATGGATTGAAAGGATCTGTAGCAGTACTAATTACTTCTCTACTGAAGGATTAAACATTGTACATGTTTATGATTCCTGACGATCGAAGGATTAATGAAATGTTGATAATGTTGTGGTCTATTACCTTAATAAGATATAACTATAAGGATTAATGAGGGACCGATGTAGGGTCTGATTTAAGAAGGTCTCAAAACACCTTTGGATGACTAGTGGATAGTGTAGACATCCAGGGGTGGATGATAGCCATATGGATATAGCTTGGTATACTCAGATAATCTATAAGAGGGAGTTTAAGAAAATATTCCCTTGTAGAGATCTGTTGGCCAATAATGAATTGAGGCATGAAGAAGAGACTAGAAGTGGTTATCTTACTGCCTTGAGTGATACAATAAATATCTATCTAAATTATGAATTATGGAAGGTAGTTACAATAGAAAGGGAAAGAGTGACCCTTGTTGATTATTTCCATGTAGAGAGGGAAACACCAATATGAATTATGTCTATGAGACTAGCCATATGATTGACTGTAATCCCTCACTAAAGAACACTAATAATAAAAAATGAAATATCAATGTGAATGGATGAGGTAAAAAGGTGTAAGAGATGCACCTACATATATACAAATATGTGTATACATGATTAAAAGGGTAATATGACTACAAGATTTCAATTGAGAGGGAAGCTCAGTGTTGAGTGTCCCTATGAGGTTTGTCATAAGGATGGCAACAATATCCTTGGAAGGAGGATCTGGAAGTATGATATGTCCATGTGTATGTATGATGATGCAGGAGAATTGCTCCACCTCAGCAACACACCAACTATTTATCACTTCAAAGCACATTCAAGGAAGGGAGAGGCTCAACCCTCCCATTTTTAATTTTTAAAATGTAAATTTATGCAATTAAATGTTGTAATACTTGAGCAAAGTCGAGTCATGCCTTTGTACATGCAGTAGATAGAAAGGCATTTAATTTAGTCTAATTTGTACAGATCTCGAGAATTTCCTCAGATCTGAAGTGTTCATGGTGTTGATCACTCAACACACCCTAAAAAGCCTTATCAATTTTTTTGTCAATTTTTGGGTACCACTTGTTTTCTGCACTGTTTGACTAGATTTAATTTTGTGAAATGTTTTGTCTTTGTTTATTTTCATGAATCTCATCACCTATTCAGGTTTGTTTGAACTTATGAAATCCCATGAATAAAATACCTTAACACATGAATTAAGAATCAACATCCAAACACTGCACCTAATGCGCTCAGGTTCGACGTCGAAAAGAATTCAAGAAAGTAAAGGAATCACATGAAAACAAAATTCGCCAATCGTCATTCCTCATCGGCATCGATAGAAGGCGGTTTGGGTTTACGTAGTTTATTCACATAAATTTTCAAAGAGATAGCCGATCCCCTTCAATATCAGTAAAATATGAGGAGGACAAACATTAACAAAAGACAAAAAGAAATCGCTGATAGTCGACGCCCGACGCACTTTATCGGGATCAGGGAAAATCCAGAAGGATCACAACAAACATTTCAACCACAATAAAGTTATCCCCAATCTCCGATCCCCGATGAGTTTTCAACATCAGGACTTTTTCGAGGAAGCCGATCTAAGAGAACTTGGGTAGGTTTATCGCCGATCGCCGATCCTTAACACTTTTCGACATCAACAATCTAGGTTTTGGTTTTAGAAACATATGACTTAAAATAAAGTCCTGACTCCGACTGACATGAGCGACTGAAGCCACTAGTCTTGAATTCCACGTGTCTTTTCCAGGTAAGAGGGTCGTATGGTCTAGTTCTATCCAAAGTAATTCTTGGTTCCCTAGGACCTAGTCACACCTCTGAGTCACCTTTTCCATGTTAGCACTATACGGTAAGATCAATTGGAATCAAATATTTTGCAGGAGGGTATCAATGAAAAGGTTCATAGCACAATCCCGACCCCTGATCGACCCACTAAAAGAGAAACACGACGAGACAATTTCAGCGTTAGATACGATCAGATTTTGGACATTTAAAGAACTAATTAATACCCGATCCCGCATTAGTTGCTACCTCGTGCACCAATTAAAAAAACATTTTTAAAATTGCTGATAGACCACATCACCACCCGCGCCTCCACCATCAACCCACGATGAATTTGAGTTCCAACTCCTCTAAATATTTGGCGACAGATTTATTGAAATTTCACTCATAACCCGAATTGAATGGATGATGTGACACAGTAAGATATTCCATGTTTAAATCCCTTGAACTGTTGTGAACGAATTCATTTTGCACGTAAGAGAATTCCAGAGCGTTCGAAGGAGAAAAATGAGAAACTCAAAGACTGTACTGACCCTTGTGATTATCAAAAACAAGGTTTAACAAGCTTCATAGGTATGTATCCAAGTCTGTCAATTCACTGGTTATTATTTATATGTGTTCATCCAGTTTTCTACACAGTCTCTAAACTCTATGAAAGTTGCAGGAACAATGCCACCAAGAAATCTGACCACCAGACGCTCGACGAGAGAACCAAAGCTAAAAGAACCATAGACAGGAAAAGGTTCTTCTCCAGGGATCATGAGGAAATTGGAGTACGCCCCTAGGGTGAAGCCTGTCATCAAAACAACAAAAAATAAAGTTTTCATCCAGCCTTCGGCCTTTTGGGATACAGAGGCAAGGTCTGGGTCCAAGGTAGCACTCCCACAGTGGGGGGATCTCTTCAACATGAGTAGCAGAGAAGAATGCCCAGAGTATATCCAACACAATGACCCAGACGTAAGGGTGCTCGATGAACATATGTTCCCCAATGTTCGACGGTCGTATTTACACATGGAGGCAAGAAAAACCCCCATTTTCCCCTGCATAGAGGTCCCAAAGTGGCTCATCAACCACATGGACGAGCATAATTTTTTTATCAACGATGAGAATGGCGGGTGCGTCGGATTTTTCCTCCTGATAGAGGTCCAAAAATACTACAAGCTCAAGGAGCCAGAGGAGCGGCTCAACACAAAATTTGTGGTGAAGTTCTACAAATTCCATGACACCAGCTGATTGATGGATTCATGGTGGAGGGAAGACAAGAAATTTACCAATCAGAGAAATGGATGGTACATGATAATCAACCTGAGGGATCCATACATCTATTTGATGGCTCTCATCTGCCAGCTATACAAAGAAAAGGATTTCTCTAAGTTTTCAGAAGCATGGATGCCTTTGGCATACACAGTTGCAATCATCAGGAGCAGTTTCAACTGGGGAGAAATAATCTCCAAACAATTAACCATCTGTGTACAATAGGCTCAGACGCCGAAGGAAGGAGAGGCACAAAATTTCTACATGGCCTCGTACCTACTCAATGTCATGTGCGCTAACAACATCTTTGTTGGCATGAATCTCAGCTAGCATGTTGCAGAGATCTCGTTCCACGTCTACTTCAACATGCTATGGGAAAACAAGTACAAGAAATATTACTCCCTCATCTGCGATGAATTCATCACCCACATCTATTTTATTATTTTTAAGAAGGAATTCCCTAGGCTATCAACGAAAACCAAGAAAATGATAGCCAAGGTATTCCATTGATACCTATATTAGCGCACAACCTACATTAGGGTGCTCGGGGCCACCAGAGCACCACATCTCCTACTAGCCCATGTCCTAGACTGACTCGTCACGGGAGAATTTTTTTATCAGACAATCCTCTAGGGATACAATGCCACACTGGTCAAAGACAAGAAACAAGATTTCATACCCTATGGTTTCCATGTAGGGTTCTATTTTTATCCAGGTGGATATCGATGGACACCCACCTTTTCCAACTGGCTCAAAACAATTTTTTGGCAATTTTGGTAATTTACTATTTTTAGCAGTTTTTTTGGGTCCCAAACTTCTAGGGCCGTTTTGAGGCCCTAAATAACATTTTTTGGAAAAACGGGGAGAAACATCATTCTTCATTTGATGTTGTTGACATAAAAATTTGTAGTCCTCGAATAGATATTTCTAACGGTGTATTGAGTGCCCCAAACGAAGATCGTATGCAAAATTTATACCCCCGGGAAGTTGACGTATCAACTACCTCCATCGGGGCCCACAAACCTTTTGGATTTTCATCCTTTCGGGGTTAGGGTTTTGGATTTTCCTTATGTTAAAAAGGACCTTTAGAGCCTCATTGTAATAATCATATTCTTGCGAATGTGAGTAGCCGTCACATCTCTTCTCAAAGATAAGATGCCACCATTCTAGCGAGTCTTTCACGCTATATTTTTACAGTCTCTGTACATTTATTTCATTAATAGAAGTCGTGTGTTACTGTATATCTGTGACTCTTGTTATATTTCTGATATATCTCTGTTATATTTTCGATATATCTCTGTTATATTTTCATGTTATATCTTCGCTCTCATTTCATGCAGAAAATAATCCGGATCAGTGGTATCAGAGTAGGTTGCTCTTGATCATTTTTTAAGTGCAAGTCCCTGATGAGGTACGAGTATAGAAAGTTGGGTCTCGAGCTTGTCTCTCTTGAAGAAAATCGCTCTCGCATGCCCAAGAAACCCTCCATGACGGAAGAAAAGAAAAACAATGGAGTAGACGATCCTATAAATCTGTTACTTGAGCAAGCTGTCACGCGACAGAGGGACGAAATGATGGAGAGTTTTTCCCACATCCTTCAACACCTACCGATAGCAACATGAACATCTTCATCAAACAACCACTTTGGAAGCACCTCTCCTTTTAAGGTACAGGTCAATTTTTATATTCCTATATTTGAAGGTCAGATAGATGCAGATTCCCTAGATAAATGGTTAAATCTATTAGAAGGTTATTTCTCTGTTCACAATTTTTTCGACACAGAAAAGATCATCTTCGCGCTCCTTAAGGCTCTCCCCCATGTCAACAATTGGTGGGAAACTTACTGGGAGAAAATTTCCACAGAGGATTCTGGAATATATGGGGCTGAGCCCACTTGGGATTTGTTTGTGGATGCAGTAAAGGAACAATATTACCTCGTTGGCAACTATGAGGACCAATACATGAGATGGACCACACTATGACAAGAGAGGGGCCAAGAAGTTCTAGAGTTCACCAATACCTTCCATACCTTGCACACCAAGCTAGGTATCAAAGACTCTGGGTGACATCTGGTTCTGAAATACTGCGAGGCTCTACACAGATACATCCAAACTGAAATGGATATTTTTGACATCTCATCACTCGGGGCTGCTTATCGATATGCTATTAAAATCGAGAAAAAATTTAGGCACTAGAACAAATGGGAGTCCGGGTCTGCAAATCCGCAACAACTGAAGTATGATAAAGATGGCCCTAATAAACAACCTCCCGAAAACCAATCCAAGCCATAGGAAAAGAAGGGTCACAGGAAGACGAAGAAGGACACTAAAAAATGGTGTGATTTCCACAAAATCCCCTGGCACAACACCGATGAATGTCTCTCAAAACAATCATTGGTGCCCGAGATCAAAGACAAGGATTTGAACCCTGATTCATAATCTGATTATGAAAATATTGGTAAAAGACAGATCATCGATGTAGACCCCACTACTATTGTTGCGACTGCATCAATTCAACCAAAAGAACCAACATATCCAGAATAGGGGGAGCGCCTTTTTTATTCAAAAATGTGGGTGAAGGAGACCCCACTACATTTTATTGTTAATAGTGGAAGCCAAAAGAACCTCATCTCAGCAGAGGTCATCAAACAATTGGGATTATCGAAAACACCACACCCGCATCCATACAACATCGGGTGGCTTCGCCATGGATGAGATCTTTGTGTCATCCAACATTGTCGATTTTCATACGACATCCAACCCTTCAAGGATGAGGTATTATGTGATTTTTCCCCACTGGATGTATGTGATGTTCTCTTGGGCCAACCATATATGTGGAAACACCATGCTTTTTATGAGTCTCGACCCCGCAGTGTCATTGTTTCTCTGGGGGTCATCTCTACAAAATACTAGAAGTAGTTTCGACTATTGTTCCACTTAAATAGTGCCACAAGGTATTATCTCATACTACAAAATTCAGCTTCTTCACAATCTGTTCAAAAGGTGAACAAGAGGATACTGCAACCACTACAACCTTGACCCAAGCACCTTCTATCCAACAAAAGTAGGTCGACAAGATTGCAACATAGTGTAAATATTCCTTATGCACAGAAGAATCTGATCATTCATCCAGATTGGTTAAAAAGGTCCAACCCTTCCAACCACATGTTCATGACAACCTTCAACAAGCTAAGAAACACAACTTCTCCAACAAGGCAAGCAACTCATCAAGATGCAGATTCAACAAACGCTCTTCCCTCTCCCCCAAGAACTCAACGCAATGGAGACCATTGCTTCCTAAGGAGGGAGGATTGATCCAGGTGGATATCGGTGTCCACCCACCTTTTCCAACTAGCTCAAAACCGTTTTCTGGCAATTTTGGTAATTTACTATTTTTAGCAGTTTTTTGGGTCCCAAACTTCTGGGGCCGTTTTGAGGCCCTAAACGACGTTTTTTTGGAAAATGGGGAGCAACATATCTCTTCCTTCGATGTTGCTCACATCAAAATTTGTAGTCCTCGAATAAATCTTTCTAACGGCTTATCGAGTTCCCCAAACAAAGATCGTATGCAAAAGTTACACCACCGAGAAGTTGACGTATCAACTACCTCCATCGGGGCCCGCAAACCTTTTGGCTTTTCATCTTCCGGGGTTAGGGTTTTGGATTTTATTTATGTTAAAAAGGCCCTTTAGAGCCTCATTTTAATAATCATGTTCTTGTGAATGCGAGTAGCCATCACATCTCTTCTCAGAGATAAGCTGCCACCATTCTAGCGAGTCTTTCACGTTGTATTTTTTCAGTCTCTGTACATTTATTTCATTAATAGAAATCATGTATTACTGTATATCTGTGACTCTTTTTATATTTCTGATATATCTCTATTATATTTCTGTGTTATATCTCCACTCATATTTCGTGCCAAAAATAATATGGATCATATTTGGTAAAGGATACTGCTCAAGCCAAATAAGAAGGGATGAGCCAACTCAAATTCAGGTTCCCGACATGCCGATTCCGCAAGCACGATCCAAAAATATTGGTCCTACAGCATGCTCCACAGGTGTTATCCTACTGGCCGTATGCTCACAATAAGTTTGAGGATGAATTCTTCAAAGAGAACTCCCAGGACTGGGATGAGGTGGTGCAGAGGATGGCCAACCCAAAAATGACCAGGTTCAAGGCCATGAGTGTGGATGAACAGGTGGAAACAATAGACAAGTCGGCTCAAGAGGCCCTTAGAGCCAGGGAATAAAACAGAGAAATAGAGGCAACAAAGGAGAAAATAAGAGGTTTGTTCTTGACACCAGAAGAACAGACAAGGGGATTTCTCTTGATGGCAGAGGCATAAAGAGTCATTGATCAGTTGCAGAATGACCCAGATCTCGTAGAGATGATGAGAGTTCCTGCTGACAACCCAATTGAAATTCGAGGAGAACCAAGTGGCTCAAAGCTGATACAACCTGAAGGAATCACCAGGCCCGAAAATACTGAAATCCCACCACCACAAATCAGATCAACCAGGGGAATTTCAACTCAGTCTGACATATCAAGGACACCAGGTAGGACTAGTGCACCAAACCAATTTCATGCCTTAAGAACTATATACGATGATGAGGAGAGTTTGGAGGTTTCCCTGGTGACTCTGATGCATATTACAGAGGAAAAGGAACACGAGAAAGTATCTTCCCTAGCTCCTGATGATTCAATTCAAAGCCTTCCACAGAGCGACCAGGAGGTTGAAAGTGTCTTAGACACTGAGCTACTCGATACAATGGGAACCCCATTGGACAACTCGAAGGATGAGCTAGGATCGAGCGAACAAGAAGGATAAATTCCACAATAGGAAATAGGCATCTCAACAACCGATCACCCAGAAAGTACCAAACTTGTGCCTAATTCCTCAATGTTGAATAGTACTTTACCACCCAATGAGAAACAAGAAGAGGCCGAGCCATTAGAACATATAGGAGAGGTTCAGGAACCTAGTCTTGAACAAATATACAATGTCGGGAGCTTGGGAAACACTCTTACTTGGGAAGAGAAAACAATCCCTAAACTTGTGTATGAGGTCGCCAACATACAAGCCATTTCCTACAACCGAAAGAGGAAATTCGTCATGAAGAGAACCACTAAGAAGAGAAGGCTTACTCTGGACAGTTCCATCCTCATCACCACAGAGGAGAAATTGATTAGCACAGAGAATTCCAAGATGTATGATCTTCTCAAAGGAGGGATGGAAATCAAATATGCCACCATGGATAGAGAAAGGAAAGATGAAGAGGATCTAGCCGCTGCGCTAAAGGAGTTGGAGAATCTGCGCCATTTGGAGAAATATTATCAGGACTCCACGCAGGCCATGATGTTCTTGAGAAGCGAATTCCAGGATGCCTACAGTAAATTCACGAGTGAGTGTCACCTTTTCACTACATAGATAGCCAATTTCCAAGAAGACACCCTTATGGCACTGGAAATGTTAAAGGACATGGAAATATGGTATGAGAAATCCCACCAAGTGGTGGAAAGAATTGATTACATCAGTGCGGTTCAAAAGGGCTGAGACACCGAAGAGCACGACATTCCGGTACTAAGGGACAACAACATCGACCGTATAAGGAATTTGACTGAATACTGGATGAACATGGCCCAAGAACCTCATCAGGAGATCCAAGAGAAATGGGCCAATTGCGAAAGGAGCTGGACCAATATCAATCGGGCAATGAGAGACATCGGTCTCCCAAAATTTGACACACCCGAGGACTTTGTCGAATTGCATGACATAGTTAAACTACATGCAGAACAAGACTCATCGTGGAATGCAGAGATAGAAAAGGTTGTGAACATGGTGCCAGGTCAAGTACAACAGTTCATGGAGAACCCTATCAAGGCTCAGACAATGTTACAATAGTTAAGTGTTAAAATAGTCAAGTATCAGGCACATGCAGTGGAAATAAAGGAGATCCTTTCGGCCCCGATGGACCAACATAGATTCCCGTATGCCAACACATGTGAGGAACTCTTCGTCAAATGGTCAGAGTATGAGAAGAGTCGTCCACTCAAGTGAAACCATTTGATGACTCTTAGAAGACTGAGAGATGAAAGAACCATGCGATGTTTTGTTTTACTTAGCTTGCACTTTTGATAGTTATTTTTAGTTAATAATCTGTTATAAATAAGAGGATTGACTTGGTAGAACAGGTCGATGGTTTTGGAAAAGACCCTCATTTTTGGGATTGTAAAGAACTATTTATAAGCTACTTTAATTGAGAATTCCTATTTAGGAACGGAGATAAACTTCTATTTTTCATCAAAAGCGTGTGTGATTTGATCTAAGGAGGAATTACTTTCGAATTTGTCTCATGAATGGATACTGTAATGAGTAAGAGTTTATGAATTTGTTGATAAGTTATCTGATTCAATATTTTTATAATTCTTGTCTCTAATGATGGAAAACAAATCATTGTGTTAATGTGTGATTAGTGATTAGATCTAAGGAAACTATTTTTCTTGCCATCATTTTATTGCATGTATGTTCTCTTCTGATAATTGTATCTCAGTCAATAGTTGAAACACCAACAATTTGATGTATTAGTACTAGGCTTGTCGTAGGTGTAAGAATCATTGTCTGCATGCTTGAGCACAAGGGTTATCCCGAGCCCAACCTTCTTCAATAGTTAAGCTTTTTCCCCTTTGTTACTCCGTTGGATTATACCAACACATATCTTGTATCAGACCCACCTATAAGAGAAAATACAAAAAGAGAACGTTCAAGCTGAAGGAGGTTTTTTTGCGAGAAGGTATCCTATAAATCACTACGTAAATCCCATCGATTAATTGGCCGGATCGCAAGATCTAGAGAACCATTCAACTATCAAATGCTGCAGAGTCTAATTGGGCCTCGATGGCGGGTTTGGTTCCTACTGTCGAGTTAAAGGGATTTAGGGCCCCTCAACACATGGTCATTCAATGTAATAAGGTTCAGTAGATAGGTGTTTTAATGGTGATAGGATGTCACTAGAGTATTTTGGAGGGAAAGCTCGATGAGCCCCTCTTGTATAAATATTTGTATCATATTCCTAGTAGATTCTGTTGAAAGTTGATGAAATATCATTGTAAGTCGAGAGGAGAGAGATGAGACTCTGTTGCAGTCCAAGCTTGCACATATTGTAATCAAACATTCATATTAATACAAAGAGAATTTTTTCCTGCATACGATTCTATGTATGTTTTTGTGTGGTTAATGAATGTTTCCAATGTGTGTTCATTTATGTTATAGATGCTTGTGAAGGTTTCCATTTGCAGGGTGAAGATAGACTCCACTATCTGTTGTGAGGTTGATGGATTATTTCTGGGTTATTTAGGCTAAATGCAAGGAGTGCATGATAGAGTGACAAGAACTCTATGAGACAACGCAAGGAGTGCGTATCTGAACTCTTCTTAGAGTTCATAGGAGAATGTGCCAGGTGGGCACACCAAAATATTCACAAACTCAGGAGGAGCCTCAAGGTTACTTAATACCTTGGAGGAGGAACTATGTATAGAAGACACATAAGATAGAGTTATTGAATACTCTGTAGAGCTCTGCCAGGTGGGCATTGAGCAGGTGCAAGTGTGCACAAAAGGATTCTATTTCGAGTCTAGAGAGAAGGGTGTCCAGGAGAAGATACCCACATAGTTGATGAATACTCTGGACAACTCTGCAAGTGTGCATTGAGTAGAAGTTTCCAAGAGGGCACAAATATCCCTTCGAGGAACAAAGGGACAGAGACCTCTGATGTCCGAGCAATTGAAGGAACCAAAGTTGCTGAAAAATCTGGGGGAAGAAGCTTTGCAAGGTGTGCATTGAGCAGATGCAAGGTGTGCATCCATGAACTTGAAAGAGTTCAGGATTTAGGAGGAAGACCTGTGCAAGGAGTGCACCAGGCCAACACTTCGACAAGTGTTGATAAAGTTTGAATATTCTTCCAGGTGCAAGGTGTGTGCCAGAAGTGGAGTGTTTGAACTCTTCATAAGATCAGGAGGATAAGAGTTAAGTGCCAGGAGGGCACAAGAAGTTCCTTTTAAGGAAGTAGAGGGCCGATACCGTTAGAAGACAGAGTAAGATGAAATATCAGGAAAGGTAGTGTAATTTTTCAGAGTGAAAGCGTAAGTGTGCGCTAGAGCAAAGGTCAAACTTAATTGGAAAAATATTAGAAGGGATAGCTCAAGGTGTGCACCGACGAACTTGTTCCAAGTCCTAAATTTCAAGAGGAGAAGCATAAGTGCCCGAGCTTTAAATATTTTTAAAGTGCATAGGAGAGCGGACTCGCGAAGTCCCGAAGTCCCAAAGTGAATCGAGATCGCCCATTGTCCAGAGGGATAGGTGGCGAAAGATCAAAGAGTTCGTGAGAAAGAGCTCTGGGAGATCTGCATGGAGTAGAAGAAAAATCATCAAAGTCCTGAAGCGATGAAGTAAATATAGACTATTGGATCCAGAAGGGTACATGGTGGAGATCCGGGTACTTCAGATAAAATCACTTTGGCGAAAAGTCGGGGTGGAATGTACAAAAATCCTGAAGCCCGAAGTTATGAAGTAAATTGTAGCTGTCTGTGAAGAAGGGATACATGGCAGAAGATATTCTAGTTCAGAGGAAAAGCACTTCGGGGAAAAGAAAGAGTGGAGTGTGCAGAACTCCCGAAGCACGAAGTAGCGAATTTCATCGAGACCGTTGATATGAGGAGCACACGCATCATCATATCGTGGAATTTGAGGGAAATAAAAGAGAAGGTGGATCCATTGACCATAAGTCATCCGAAGCTCCAAAAGGTAAGAAGATAAATCCTAGCCATCAATTGCTTGGACACATGGTGTCAGATCTATCAGTTCGGTGATACGATACTTCGGGGAAATTGGAGAGAAAATCCCCAAAGAGAAAAATCCCCGAACTCCCAAAGTCAACAGGAGCTGTTGATGAATAGGGGGACACGTGGAGCGTGGATATTTACTTCAGAGAAAAGCCACTTCGAGAGAAAGTGGAGTTGGTGAAGCCAAAAATCCCGAAGGTCGAAGTGTCGAAGTCCATCTGAGCTGTCTATTGGGATAGGATGAGTGGCGGAAGATCTGTTACTTTGGAGGATTGAAACTCTAGGAAAAAGGGGAGAAAATGGGCATTGGCTGCAAGTCACATGAAGGGAAATCAAAGGAAATATCGACCGTTGATCGAGGTGAGTACGTGGCGTTCGATCCATAACTTTGTGTAGAAGTACTTCATGGAAAAAGGATGTTGAAACGTTCAGAACTTACGAACGCTGAAGTTCCAAAGTGGATCATAGTCATTGGCTGTCAGAGGAGCACGGACCATAGATCCGGTCCAAGTGATTTCTCCGATTCAAAGTTCATAAAAAAAGGAGGCAGATGCGTTCAAAAGCGCTAAAGTCCAAATTTTCAAAGAGGATCACAACCATTGGATGTTGGAGGAACATGAGCCGTATATCCCATCCAGGTAAGTTCATCGGTCTAGGGTTTAGGTAAAAAGGCTTTAGTTGCATTCAAAACTGACGAAGCCTGAAGCTCCAAAGCACCTTTTGAGGTAGGCACCTAGTCATAGCCTGCAGTCACAGGCAGTTTCCGCCAGAGGAAAAGGGGCTAAATCCTGAGATTTGAGATTGAAGGCATGGGAAGCTAGAGAAAGCACCCAAGGGGTTCGGGTTAGCATAGACCTGCACCAGGTGGATTAAGAAGTCCCGAAATCATTGGGTATAAGAAGAGGTTGCCCACAATTTGTCCTGGGGTCTGTTGGAAGACTCTGCGGGTGTTCAGAGGTCCTCGTTCGCTGTTTCCAGCACAGGGAATAAATTAGAGGTATGTGGACAAGGTTTTATGGGTCTAGCAGAGGCCTGAAGAGCCAATTCAACTCAATGTATTGAACGATCCTAGACCAGGAGGTCGAGCATCCAAAAGGAGAAAAGGGTGGTCTACGTCAAGTGGTATTAGAGCCTGATTTTTCTTGCAGACAACAAGAAAAGGAGGATACAATGTACTGATGCTTTGTGTTTGATTATTGGCTAGTGTGCAACAGTCAATAGACAACCAGGTGGGCTGTAGGAGAAGATGGATTCACTCTCAGTTGCAGGGTAACCAACAGACTTTCCAGGAGTGAAGGTAAAGGAATAATATGGCTGCTGAAGGCCATAAGCATGGTCAAGGCAAGGACCTCCAACTGAAAATAAAAGCAGAGATGGACAAGGATCTCAATGAAATAAGAGTAGAAATGGAGAGGCTAACACTGAAGATACAACAAGAGTCCTAGGTACATTTGAGGTACAAATGGCCAATGAAGTAGAGAGAAATATGGCCTGTTAAGAATTTGTTGGCCAGAAGCTAGTAACAAGTTTTGAGGAGGTGGCCGAGGGAATTTGAAACCCTCAGTGACACAAAGAAGCTAGTTTGTGTCTATGAGACAGAAGTTAGATAAAACCTCAGTGACGAGGAGAGGAGATCAGTGGAGGATCTCATGAACTGCTAGGAGGGTAGTGATGAAAATTCATATTTGCAGGTGGTAAATAAGAGGAAATCAAGCATAGATATCATAGACTGCTAGGAGGGAAGAGATGAAGTCCCATTATGTCAGGTGGGCAAGGGAGAAGAGATGATCTCAACTAGGAGTTTAGATAAGTAAGAAGTGCTGATGGAAGTGGATCAAAGGAGAATTCTGATCATTGGGGGGATTCATATTTTCCTTCCAAGCAGTGAAGAAAAGGCTAGCATAGGTGTTGCTGATACAACATGAAGACAACCAATTATGACCGTCCTAAAGGAGGAGAGGGAGAAAACACTAATGTCTGCCCCAATAGAAAATGAGGAGCATACAGTTAAGATGCTCACTCCATGGGAGAAAGTGTTGGATATGCTGGAGGATTGGATGAACAATCCAGGACCAGAGAAGGGAAACCAGGGTGGAGTCATGCAAAGAGAAGGATAATTCCATCCCGAGGAGCAGCTAGAGGAAGCTGGAGATGTACCATTAGAAGAGCTGATAGAAGTTAAACTGTTAGAGGAGACAACTGAGCAACAACTCAGTGATGAGCCTACAGAATTGGAGTCTACAGTAGAGTGGCAAGCCAGTGCCACAGGAAGTGAAGAGAACATGGGAGGTCAGGATTATCTGCCCTTATATCAACATGAGGGGGTGCAACAACAAATAATAATTCCAAGGATCCAACCAATAGATCAGCTGGAAGAGGTGATAGAGGAGATAAGGAAGCTGATGTTGAAGTCAGCAGGAGAGGAGACTGCCATCAAGGAGAAGCTAAGCAGAATAAGAGAACCTACAAGAGTAGCAAGGCAACAAAAACAACAACAAAGAAGAGGAGCACGAGGACAACTCCATGGGAAATTTTGGGATCTAGGGGGATTTCAACAGTAGAGAAGAGGATCTCATGAGCAGGAGCTCATGATTTTCCTGGAAGTGGAGCATGATGCAGGAGCATCGCTCCACCTCATCAATGTGCCAACTATTTATCACTTCAAAGAGCATTCAAGGAAGGGAGAGGCACAACCCTCACATTTTTAAATTTTAAAATGTAAAATTAATGTAATTAAATGCTGTAAGGCTTGAGCAAAGCCAAGTCATGCCTTTGTACAGGAAATAGATAGAAAGGCCTTTAATGTGGTCTGAGTTGTACAGATCTCAAGAATCAACTTAGATTTGAAGTGTTCATGGTCATTCAATGTAATAAGCGTCAATAGATAGGCATTTTAATGGTGATAGGATGTCACTAGAGTAGTTTGGAGGGAAAGCTCGATGAGCCCCTCTTTTATAAAGATTTGTATCATATGACCAATAGAGGCTGCTGAAAGTTGATGAAAGATCATTGTAAGTCGAGAGGAGAGAGCCGAGACTTAGTTGCAATCTGAACTTGCACATATTGTAATCAAACATTCATATTAATACAAAGAGCAATTTTTCCTACATATGATTCTGTGTATGCTTTTATGTGGTTAATGAATGTTTCCAATGTGTGTTCATTTATGCTATAGATGCTTGTGAAGGTTTCCATATGCAGGGTGAAGAAAGACTCCACTATCTGTTGTGAGGTTGCTAGATTATTTCTGGGTTCTTTAGGTTAAATGCAAGGAGTGCATGACAAAGTGATGAGAACTCTGTGAGGCAACACAAGGAGTGTGTATATGAAATCTTCTTCGAGTTCAGAGGAGAATGTGCCAGGTGGGCACACCAAAATATTCACAAACTCAGGAGGAGCCTCAAGGCTATTGAATACCTTAGAGGAGGAACTGTGCATATAAGTCACAAAATATAGAGTTACTGAATACTTTGTGGAGCTCTGCGAGGTGGACATTGAGCAGGGTAAAGTGTGCATGAAAGGATTCTGTTTCAAGTCTGGATAGAAGGGTGTCTAGGAGAAGATACCCACATAGTTGCTGAATACTCCAGAAATCTATGCAAGTGTGCATTGATCAGAATTTGCCAAGAGGGCACAAATTTCCCTTTGAGGAACAAAGAGACAGAGACGTCTGAGGTCCGAGCAGTTGAAGGAACCAAAGTTGCTGAACATGCTGAGGAAAGAAGCTCTACAAGGTGTGCATTGAGTGGATGCAAGGTGTGCATATGTGAACCTGAAAGAGTTCAGGATTCAAGAGGAAGAGTTGTGCAAGGAGTGCACCAGGCCAACACTTCGACAAGTCTTGATAAAGTATGAAGATTCAAGGAGGTGCACAGAGTGCACCAAAACTGGAGTGTTTGAACTCTTCATACGCTCAGGAGGATGATCGTTAAGTGCCAAGAGGGTGCAAGAAGTTATTTTGAAGGAAGCATAGGGGCGAGACCCTTAGGATACTAAGCAAGCTGAAAGATCGGGAAAGGTAGTGCAAGTTTGCACAGTGAAAGCGCAAGTGTGTGCCAGAGTCGAGGTCAAACTTCATTGGAAAAATATTAGAAGGGATAGCACAAGGTGTGCACCGACGAAATTTTTATAAGTCCTAAAGTTCAAGAGGAGAAGCATAAGTCGAGACCCAACAATCGGGTTCGCAAGATAAGGTTCAAGGGCCAAAACCTTTGAACACTTACAAATTTTCCCAAATTTGGGAGAACGAAGAAGCTCAGGAGGAGGAGAAAAAACAACCGTTGGATCAACTAAAAGAAGATATCTTGATCATTGAATTATACGTCCAGACCCCAGGAGGAGAGAGCTAAGCAGGAGAAATGATCCTATCCATTGGATATGAGCATGAAGGATTGACATCTGTCAGATCCAGGTAAGTGTGTGAGATTTAAATATTTTTAAAGTTCACATGAGAGCAGACTTGTGAAGTTCCAAAGTGAATCAGGACCATCCATCGTCCAGAGGGACAGGTGTCGAAATATTAGAGAGTTCGTGAGAAAGAGATCCAGGAGATCTGCGTGGAGAAGAAGCAAAATCGCCGACGTCCTGAAGCGACGAAGTAAATCTAGACTGTTGGATCCATAAGGGTACGTGGATAGATGCGGATGCCCTAGATAAATGGTTAAATATGTTAGAAGGTTATTTCTCTGTTCACAATTTTTTCGACAGAGAAAAGATCATCTTCACACTCCTTAAGGCTCTCCCCCATGTCAAACATTGGTGGGAAACTTACTGGGACCAGAGTTCCACAGAGGAGTCTAGAATATATGGGGTCGAGCCCACTTGGGATTTTTTTGTGGATGCGGTAAAGGAGCAATATTACCCTGTGGGAAACTATGAGGACCAATACATGAGATGGACCACACTGCGGCAAGAGAGGGGCCAAGTAGTTTCAGAGTTCACCAATACCTTCCATACCTTACCCACCAAGCCCGGTATCAAAGAATTCGAACGACATTTGGTTTTGAAATACCGTGGGGCTCTACATAGGTACATCCAAACTGAAATGGAATTTTTGGACATCTCATCACTCGGTGTTGCCTATCGATATGCTGTTAAAATCGAGTAGAAATTTAAGCACCAAAACAAACGGGAGTTTAGGTCTACAAATCCGCAACAACCAAAGTATCATAAAGACAACCCTAAAAAGCAGTCTCCCAAAAACCAGTCCAAGCCACAGGAAAAGAAGGGCCACGGGAAGACAAAGAAGGACACCGAAAAATGGTGTGATTTCCACAAAGTCCCCTGGCACAACACCAATGAATTTTGCTCAAAATAGTCATTGGTGGCTGAGATCAAAGGCAACGAGCCGAACCATGTTTCAGAATGTGATTCTAAAAATACTGGTAAAGTACAGATCATTGACGCAGATCCCAATGCTATTGTCGTGACTACAACAATTCAACCAGAAGAACCAATAGATCCTGAAGAGGGGGAGCGCCTTTTTCATTCATAGATGTGGGTGAAGGGGACCCCGCTGCATTTTATTGTTGATAGCGGAAGCCATAAGAACCTCATCTCAACAGAGGTCGTCAAACAGTTGGGATTAATGACAACACCACACCCGCAACCATACAACATCGGGTGGCTTTGTCAAGGACGAGATCCCCGTGTCAACCAATAGTGTCGATTGTCATATGGCATCCAACCCTTCAAGGATGAGGTATTATGTGATGTTTCCCCACTAGATGTCTGTGATGTTCTCTTGGGCCAACCATATATGTGGAGACACCATGCTGTTTATGAGTCTCAACCTCATAGTGTCATTGTTACTTTGGGGGGTCATCTTTACAGAATACCAGAGGTAGTTCCAACTATTGTTGCACCTAAAAAGTGTCACAAGGTAGTATCTCATGCTGCAAAATTTAGCTTCTTCACAATCTGTTAAAAGGGAAACAAAAGGACACTGCAACCACTACAGCCTCGCCCACTGCACCTTCTATCCAATAAAAGCAGGTCGACAAGGTTGCATCAAAATGCAAATATTCCTTCTGCACACTGTTCTCTCATGTATCTCGACTTTTTGAACAACCTCAGCTTCAACAGGTTCATGATAGACTTCCACAAACTAAGCAGCGCGACGTCTCCAACAATACAAGTAGCTCACCAAGATGCAGATTCAACAAACGCTTTTCCCTCTGCCCTGGGAACTCAACACAATGGAGACCATTGATTCCTAAGGAGGGAGGATTGATCTAGGTGGATATCGGTGGCCACCCACCTTTTTCGACTGGCTCAAAATATTTTTCTGGCAATTTTGGCAATCTACTATTTTTAGCAGTTTTTAACTTCCAGGGCCATTTTGAGGGCCCAAATGAAGGTTTTTAAAGATATAGGTTCTCAATGATAAATTAAGGCATGATTGATCCCCAAAAATTAATCTCCTCGATGATACCTTTCAAACGAGCTATCATATTCCTAAAACGAAGATCATATGCAAAAGTTACGACCCCCGGAAGTTGATGTACTAACTTACCCAAAAGGGGCCCACATGACTTTTGGCACTTCATCTCCTAGGGTTAGGTTTTTGGATGTCTAGGGTTTTTGGAATTCGTGTTTATTGTAAAAATTCCTTCATAGCATCATTGTAATCATATTCTTGCGAATGCGAGTAGCCGTCACATCTCTTCTTAGAGATAAGCTGCCACCATTCTATCGAGTCTTTCACTTTGTATTTTACAGTCTCTATACATTTATCTCATTAATAGAAATCGTGTATTACGGTATATCTATGTTTATGGTTGCATCTCTGATATATTTCTATTATATTATTGAATATCTACAATATCTCTGTGCATTTATTTATTATATCTTCGATCTCATTTCATGCCGAAAATAATCCGGATCAGTTGGCACCCTGGTTACTAAGGAAGGAATAATGCTTGGGTGCATTCAAAGAAACTTATAGTTTCATATGTGCTGATTTGGGATCATGACCAACCTGTAGCAAGAAGCACGATCCTACTACAATAATGAATGAAAAGGAATAATCCATATGGTGAAGAGGTTGGTTAAACTACAACACACCATGGTAGAGCGCTTGTCACCAAGTTTGGCAACTTTAAAATCAATGCAAAGGTGCATTGGGTATGAATGTGGCCATGAATATTGGCACATTGATTAAAGTCATTTGATATTTGAATTGTATTTGGAAAATTTAGTATGTTGAAAGGATGCTTACATAAATAATTATATTTCCTTTTTTCTTTGTACCCTTGAATAGATGAAAATGACTTGGACTATTAGTATGAATCGTTTGAAAATATAATGTGCATGAAAACTAACAATTTGGTTGGTTGAGGAATGTTGAAGTTGCACGAAGAAAAAGGGTCTTGGATATGGCAGTGTTATAAGCCCATAAGGAAGACCAAGTTCCTTCTAAGCTAAACTACTATGGGAATGAAAGTCCCATACTTGTGAATCTGGTTCCTGTGCAGAACATATTTGAAAATAAATGGGGAATGTGGAAATTTGTGGGTAACGGATTTGCAAGAAAATTCTGAATTTCAAATTGATCATAATTTCTCATAATTTTGTATACCTGTGAAACAGGTGAGATGAAAAATATTTGTCTAGGGAGGACAGATGAAGGATGTCAAGCCATAAAGAGTGAAATATGCTACTGTTGAGACATGAGAACCCTGTGGTAAGCCATGATCTCCCTAAAACATGTTGTGTTGTGGTATCACAAGCCAAAGGGATGCCTCGACAGAGAAATTATGAAGGATGCCTTGACTGGAAGGCTCAATGAAGTCTTTATAACTCTTCTTGTGTGAGAAATCCTTGGCAAGGAAAGATGGATCACTCAAATAACTGTATAACAGAGAAGGGGATGCCTGAGACTGGGCCTGGAGGGTGAATGACCGCAAGGAAGAGGAGACTTTGAAAATTCTCCTACACTATTGATTGGAATCATGCACACAATGGGTATGTCCAGGAGAACAATGGGCCAAGATAATAAGACAACCATGTGGATACAAATTCACGAACTGAAAGATGAGTATTGTGCTAAGTTATGAAATTTTTTCTTGAATTTTGTGCAACAATAAAATGTTTTTGCATGAAATTGTGATTAATATGCTTGCTGTCCAAGATTATTGAAGGTAGGTGATGAAGTAAAAGAGTATGGAAAGGACTTGACCAAGAAAGAGGATTAATATTTCTTAAGCAATTGAACGACAAAGGCATGGCAGGTGTTACTGAGAAATAACACCGAGGATAATGCTCCCTTTTAAGGGGGAGGGGATTGTAATAACCATGTTTCCCCCAACTTGTAATTAATCATTAATTATGATTACCATGATAAGGCACTAGAACAATGTAAATGCATTATTGTTTAGATTTCCAATGATCGACTGTGGGGGGTGAAGCCTTGAAGTATTGGCCATGATATCACTAGAGGAAAGGGCGAGGAAACTGTAGAGAGGGTTCATTATGTCAAATGACCCAAATCCTCTTTGTTGAAATAATAAGCCTCATTCGTATTTCAAGGGAGAATAAGTTAGTGAAAGAAGGACCAGTGTATGAACAATCAACCACCCAAATGAATGGAAGCATGGAGGGTCTGGTTGGGGAGACAGAAAAATGTCATCCCAAAGTACTACAGAGGGAAGTTTTTCCTGCAGACCCAGAATGACCCGAGTTTTCTTCTGAACGAAGGAACATGATAGGCCCAGAACCTTCCTGACAAGGAAAAATGGCATGCAATAAATACACACGCGGGGAGAGAAAAATAAAGAGATGCACCCGAGGAAGAATGTGTGACTAAGGATACACAAAATACATGACTCGAGAAGAAGATCACAATCTTGATGCTGAGGGAGCATATGATAAACCTCACAGAGGCTGTAACAGAGAGAGAGAGAGCCTTTGAGAGATTGCAAAGGTTCCCTAGTGATATCATGTCTTGGCACGGGGGTGGCCAAAGTGCTAAGAATGAATGCCTCTAAGCCTATGGTTGGGTGGAAAGGCAAACACCCATAGTCGGTTGGTTGGATGCAACTTGTAATAGATAATTACTTCATATACCCTGTGCACTTAAATTGTATTGTATGATTTGAATGTCTGTGATTGTGATACATTGTGCCTCTCATGAAATTAAGGCGTACTATGATTCTGTAAACTATTGCATTAGAATGGTTGTAAGATGGCAAGTTTGGCCTCTGGGCTGGTTGGAAAATCTTCAAGGTGTTTTCTCGAGGAACAACCTCACAGTTTTGGAGTCGAGGAAGACTCTACGAGACTGTTACAAGCCCGTTGATCCTTTAGAAATTCCTCTTCTCCAAATTAGATCTTAAGCTCCGGGAAAGGAAGGTGTTTCCTTCAATCAAATCGTCTAAGAGACCATAATATCATTCCCATGACCTTAACATATTCACAACTAATAGGTTAGCACATAGCCCACGAGATTTTTTGAAGGACCCATGTGACCAAGGTTTGGGAACCCTGTGTTAGGACCGAAAGGATTTGAGCCTTCTGGCTTCAGAACTCTAGGAATTCAGAGCTCTGGGGTGTTTCGACCTTACCATTTGTAAACAAGCTAAAGGAAACTGGTAGTTATGGTTACCCATGAGGTTGATCGGTGCCTGGCAGTCTCCCTAACCATGGCTGATAGACTTGCCCCACTGTTAAACCTTGACCCATTTACCCATCATGAAGTAATGCAGACCGTTGATATGAGGATGATTTAGGACCTCCCCTGACCATTATATATAATCCATGGTCATCCCGTCACTGAACACTTCAGGAAAAAGGAGTAAGTCACACCGTGGATTCCCTGAACACTGAAGTTAATAAGTAATGAAGGCCATATATCCAAATATTACATGGACAAACCTTGACTGTGAGATCTAGGGGCGTAGGAAGGCCATTAGTTTAGAGTGATGTGGCACAATGATGTCATCCAAGGTGACGTGGACCCATGATTGACGTGCCATGTGTCACCTTGATTTTTACATTTCACAGGCCCTATTTTCCCATTAGAATGTGACACATGTCATCCCTGGCCTTTGTCGCGTGTCATTCCCTGGCACATGAATACTCGTCCAAATATTGGTGGAGTACCTAAGACTTCGGGGGTTTGGGATGTAGCGTCGTGGTTAATTCAAAAGGCTCGAAGGCTAGAGCCACGTGGAGAGATTCTGGAACTTCAGAAGTCCGGGAATTAGGGACTCCGGAGGTTTGGAGTGCAGTGTCAAGGATAAGCAGAAAGGCATGAAGGCTGAAGCTACATGGAAACACTTCAGGAGTTCAGAACTTCAATAGTTAGGAACTCCAAGAGACTTGGGATGTTATAATGTATGCTCCCAAAAGTCCCAAAGGCCAGAGCTAGGTGGAAACACCTCGAGAGTTCAAGAATTTGGGACTCCGGAGGACAAACAAGTAGGAAAGAAAGGGGGCGTTCAATGCCCAACACCTAATTCCCTGCTAGCATGTGTGTTAGACGAGGATTAAGCTCGATCATTGGATTGGTTGATGGATGGACCTTCCCGGTGGGAGGTAGGAACCTAGAGTTGGTATGAACAAGATGAAGCCACGTGGGTGCCATGTGATGCAGGAGCATTGCCATGAAAGCAAAAGAGGGCGAGAGTGGAGGAAGAGTTCAACACCTCAACACGCCAAAATTTCAAATAGACATTAAACATAAGCAGGAACGTGTTGTTGAGATATTTTGGAAATAATTTTTTTTAAAGACCTTGTTTGTAAAGTTGGGTCACCGCCTGAGAATGGAAGGATGTTGTAAATTCTTACACAACTGTAAGGTGTTACAGATATAGAGCGTCAACTCTTATTTTCTAATAAATCACATTTATTGTAATAGGACTAAGTAGGTAACCACTAAAACAACGATGGAATATAATTCAGATAGGATGGAGGAGAGCTCGAGAAGCCAGTCCTTAGATAGGTTTTTGTATTGTATTGTAGGTAGTAGTTGTGGAAGTAAGGAGTAAGAGTGTTAGATGTAGAAGTTAGACATAGAGAGTTTGAAGACAATGAAGTACTGTGTAACTTATGTAAATAATTCATGAATGATTAGAACATACATAAATTGATCCAAATGCTTGGACGATGTTCATTTCAGTGTGTATTTGAATGAATGATATGTTCTCTGTGTGTTTATTTCATTATGTTTATGTATGTTGTTCATAGTTGAGTATATGAACCTGTGAGGCATTATATAAGTTTCAATTGTTTCTCTTCTAAGAGATTGGATGCAAGGAGTGCATATTGTCCGCAAGGTGTGCGTCGACAAGTCTAGATTTGACTCAGAGAAGCTTGAGAGAGATAACGTGAAACTTAGATCGAATGTTGCAAGGAGTGCACAGGGTCAAGAATCGACTAAGTGTCGAGAGATAGGGATTGTGAATCTCAAGGAGTGCGTAGTAAGATTTATTTTGAAGAAATCTCTAAGTCCAAACTTTGTCAAATATTCCAGGAGTGCAAGGAGTGCGTCGGAGGCCGAAATCCTCAGAGGAATCAAGCTCAGGAGAGATACCGATAAAGATACAACAGAGAGGGAGAAATATGTTGAAGGTCACGTATTTATGGTTGAGATCCCTTTGGAGGAAGTCTGGGTCACTGACAACCGCTAGATCTAGGAGAGTTGCATGAAGGTTAGCCTTGGAATCCTTTGACAATCCAAGTATTCAGACGTTTGAAATCATTTTGAGTGTGAACTTCGCGAAGTTGTGAAGGACGAGGTGGGTCTGGACCATTGGATCTAGAAGAACACGTGGTGGAGATCCCTACGTTTCGGAGGAAAAACACTTCAGAGGGGTGAGGTGAAGCCATAATCACCGAAGCACGAAGTAACGAAGTCCATATAAGTCGTCAATTTGAGGAGGATACGCATCAACAAATTGCAGACTTCAGAGAAGAGAGTAAGGGGAAAGCAGAGCATTGACTGAAGGTCACTCAAAGGATAATCTCAACCATGGATTGAGAAAATCACGTGGTGCTTGATCCTTAGCTTCACGTGAAAATTACTTCAAGGGATACAGGCTTTGGAGTGTTCGAAACTTCCGAACACCGAAGTCCCGAAGCAAATCTCAGACGTTGGATGTTGGAGGAGTGTGGGTCGTAGATATGGTATGAGTGTGTTTGCCAATTTGGAGTTCGAAGAATTATGAGTCAGGTGTGTCAAGAACACCCGAAGCCTAAATCCCCGAGGTGTGCGAGGAATGAAGGTTTAAGCACACGATTTTTGACCAGGGTCACGTGGAGGACTCTGCGGGTACTCAGAAACTCCCGAAAAGGGGATTTTGCACTCGAGGATTATGACATTGACCTGTAGAGAATATAAAAAAGGTTCATTAAGAACCTGTGATCTAATTCATCTCCCGAAGTCGATTGATCCTAGACCGGGAGGCCGTGTAGCCCCGAGGGAGAGTAGGGTTTGGCATCAGTGGTATCAGAGCCTGATTTTGTTTGCAGACAACAAACAAGGGAGACAGAGGAGATAGTTTGATACCATCAAGCGATATCAAAGCATGATTTTTCTTGTAGACAATAGGAAAAGGTGAAAAAGTTCTATTTGATAGCATCAAGTCAGAGAATGGAAATCAAAGTAGTGGAATCATGCCACCCAGAAGGCGTAGGGATAGACCTGTAGCGAATCCAGAAATGGAAGAAGAAATTATGTGACTCCAAATGAGATTGGACGCCATGGAAAAAAAACATAGGAGAGGACCAGATGATGGTGATGTCAATGAAGCATAAAGTGAAGAGGTAGAAGAAGAAGGAGTCGTAGAAGGAGATCCTACGAAAAAATGACTGTTAAGAGCTATTTCGAGAATAGGAGACAGAGAAAAAATTAAAGTCCTGATGTATGAAGGCAATTTGGAAGTTGAAGAATTGTTAGATTGGGTACGTGCTATGGATAAATACTTTGATTATGAAGAAATTGATGAAGAAAAGGAAGTGAAGCATGCAATAACCAGGTTGAAAGGTCATGCAACGTTATGGTGGTATGAAATACAAGATGATCGTAGATGCAAAGGCAAGTAGAAAATCAAAAGTTGGGACATGATGGTAGCTAAGTTGAAAGAAAAATTTATCCCTAAAGACTATAAGATAAATTTGTTCAGAAAGTTAGAGAACCCAAGACATAAAAGTTTATTAGTGAACGAATACACTGAAGAATTCTATAGACTAAATATCAGGGATGGACAGAAGGAAAATGATGATGAGAAAACAACCAGGTATATAAATGTGTTGATATACGAGATACAAGAGGAGATCAACATGATGTCTGTTGGAACAATTGAGGATTCTTATCAAGTAGCCTTGAAAGCTGAAGAGAAGTTGGTCAGAAAAAAATCTAGCGAAACAAGGGAGGAATTCCAAGCAGAGGGAAGGGAACTGTCTGAGAGAAGTTCCAGAAACCAAAGAAAGAGGCTGGAAAGTATCATAATCACCTTGAAAAAGGGGGAAGTTATAAGGAAGGACAACATGAAGGAAGAAACTCTTTTCCTCGAGGAAGAGGAAGAGGCAGAGGAGGTGAAGTAAGATGTTATGTCTGTGGAAAGATAGGACACATGTCTTGGGAATGCCTCGAGAGAAAGAAAGAAGGAGGAGGAGAAGCACACATTTCTGAAGCTCAGAATAATGTGGAAGAGAAGCAGAAGAAGGAGGAAGAAACCTTATGACGAGGAAAGTTCTTCTAAAACCAAAGAAGGAGGCAGAAGAACCAGTTCAACGAACAAATTTGTTTAGGATTGATTGCACAAAAAAGGACATAGTTTGTAAGATGATTATAGATAGTGGGAGCACTGATAATCTAGTATCCATAGAAATGGTGGAAAAACTAGAGCTGGAGACAACTGCACACCCAAACCCATACAAGGTATCATGGTTGTAGAAAGGACATCAAGTAATGGTAAGTCAACAATGAAAATTTGAATTTAAAATAGGAGGCTATAAAGATGAGATTTTATGTGATGTAATTCCTATGGATGTTTGTCATATTTTGTTGGGGATACCATGGTAATTTGATAGAAATGTCATTCATGATGGGAGGAAAAATACTTACACCCTAGATAAGAATGGTAGAACACACATGTTGCTGCCAATAGAAGACAAGGAACCAAAGAAGGAGGCTAGTTCAAGTATACTTCTCATGAGTGGGAAGGAACTCTTGAATGAGGTCAAGAAGGAAAAAGAGATGCAGTTTGTTGTAGTGAGGAGGCCAAGGGTTATCCTTATAAATAATTATATCGATGATTTACCTAAATAAATCCAGGAAATGTTAGAGAATTTTGCTGACATAGTAGTGGATGAGTTACCTCACTCATTACCACCCATTATGAGTATCGACCATCACATTGACCTTATTACAGGAGCTAGTTTTCCAAAAAAAGAAGCATATAGGTTGACACCTCGAGATACTGAAGAGGTCAAGAATCAAGTCCAGGAGTTGTTGGATAAAGGTTTAGTCAGGGAAAGTCTAAGCCCATGCACAATACCAACTGTGTTGAGTCCAAAGAAGCATGGAGGGTGGAGAATGTGTACAGATTCTAAATCCATCAACAAGATCAACATCATGTATAGATTCCCTTTGCCAATAATGGATGATTTGATGGATGGCTTGAGTGGATCAATCTATTTTTCAAAAATAGATTTGAAGAGTGGATATCATCAGATAAGAATGAGAGAGGGAGATGAATGGAAGACAACATTCAAGACAAATGAAGGTTTGTTTGAATGGCTAGTCATGCCATTTGGGATGACAAATTCCCCAAGCAAATTTATGAGGTTGATGAATGAAGTGTTGAAATAATTCATAAGTAAATTTGTAATTGTATATTTGGATGATATACTAATATTTAGTAAAACAAAGGAAGAACATTTAAAACACTTGACATTAGTGATGAGGAGATTGCGGCGGGAAAATTTGTTGATAAACTTAAAGAAAAGATATTTTATGAAGAAAAAACTCATATACTTGGGTTTTATGATCTCTTCAAATGAATTGAAGATGGATCCACAGAAGGTGAGAGAAATCAGGGATTGGCCATCTCCTAGAAGCATATTTGAGGTGAGAAGCTTTCATGGGTTAGCAAGTTTTAATAGGAAATTTATCAAAAATTTCAGTGGTATATGTACACCCATATTGAATAATGTGAAGAAGAAACACAAGTCTTTTAATTGGACATAGGAGGCTGAGAAAAGATTAAGAGTGTTGAAGGAGAAGATTACAGAACAACCAATTCTGGTCTTACTAGATTTTGGGAAAACATTTCACGTAAGGTGTGATGCAAGTGGAGTAGCTATTGGAGCAGTATTGAGTCAAGATAATAATCCAATTGCTTATTCCAGTGAGAAAATAAATGACACCAAGAAAAATTATTCCACATATGACAAAGAGTTTTCTACAATGATTCAAGCTTTGAAGAAGTGGAGGCACTATCTAATTCCAAAAGAGTTTGTCTTGTATAACGATACTTAAGATTTACAATTTATTAGTAGGCAAGAAAAGTTAAATCAAAGGCATGCTAAGTGGATAGAATTCATGCATAATTTTACTTTTATCATTAAACATATTTCTGGAAGTGCTAACAAAGTTGCAGATGCTTTGAGTAGGAGGAGTTTGGTTATACAAGAATTCAAAGTGAAGACCTTAGGGTTTGTACACCTTAAGGAAATGTACCAAGAAGATCCATATTTTAAGGAGGATTATGAGGCATGTGAGAACCCTTTGTTGGGGGAGAGAATAACATAGACAAAATATTTAATCTAGGATGGATTATTGTTCAAGGGAAGCCAACTATGCATACCAAGATGCTCTATGAGAGATAACCTACTGAAAGAGAAACACAATGGAGGTTTGGCTGGACATTTTGGTCATGATAAAACATATGCACAACTAAGTTATTCATACTAATGGCCAAGTATGAGGACCAAAGTAAAGGAATTTGTGAACAAATGCAATGTTTTCTAGTATGCGAAAGGGAGACAACAAAACACTGGTTTGTGTTGGCCATTACCTATTCTAGAAAGGCCTTGGGGTGCAATTAGTATGGATTTTGTATTGGGATTACCTAGAACCTAGAAGGGAAGTGATTCTATATTTTTTGTAGTAGACAAATTTTCCAAGATGGCACATTTCATACCATGTCAGAAAAAAAGTGATGCTACACACATAGCCAATTTGTTTTTCAGAGAAGTTGTGAGACTACATGGGTTGCCCAGAAGCATAGTCTCAGAAAGAGACACAAATTTTGTAGGGAAATTTTGGAGAACTCTATGGAAGAGGTTGGGGACAAAATTTTCCTTTATTTCAACATATCACCCTTAGACATATGGGAAGACTGAAGTGGTGAACAAAAGTATGGGAAATTTATTGAGGAGTTTAGTCATTGAACATGGCCATCAGTGGGATCAGATTCTGGCACATGTATAATTTGCATTTAATAACTCGATAAACAGGAGCACTGGAAAAAGTCCATTCAAGATAGAGTATGGAATACAACCGAGAGGGATTACATAATTGAGGGATTTAAAGAAAGTTGAGTTCATAAGCGCTGGAGAAGAAGATTTTTCTATGGAGATGCAAAGACTTCATGATCGATTCAGAGAGAAGCGACAGGACAACAACCAAAAGTACAAGAACAAAGTGGACCAAAAAAGGAGAGAAGTTCAATTTGAAGTTGGAGACAAAGTTTTAACACATTTGAGGAAGAAAAGGTTTCAAAGGGGAAAATATAACAACTTGAATATGAAGAATATAGGACCATGCAAGATCCTCAGGAAATTTGCAGCCAATGCTTATGAAATTGAGTTTCTAGACAATGTTGGAATATCACCGCTATTCAATTTTGCAGACCTGTATCCTTACAGGAGAAATGATGCAGGAGAGCTAGATGACCAGAAGGAGATTCAGTGGGAAAAACAAATTCCCACAATAGAAAAACCTCATATGGAGAAAATCGTAGATCAAAGAGTTGGAAAGAAGACCACAAGTAAGATGTATCCTGGATATTTGGTGAAGTGGAAAGATCACCAAGTGAAATATTCAAATTGAGTCACTTAACTTGACATTTTGAAACATGGAAAAAAAATGCAGGAGGTCATGGATATGAGTCCATGAATATTTTATCCAGAGGAGTATGATGCAAGAGAATCACCATGAAAGCACAAGAGGCCGAGAGTGGAGGAAGAATTTGACACCTCAGCGTGCCAAAATTTCAAATCGACATTAGATAGAAGCATGATCGTGTTGTTGAGATATTTTGGAAATATTGTTTTTAAAGACCTTGTTTGTAAATTCGGGTCACCCCCCGAGAATGACATGATGTTGTAAATTATTACACGACTGTAATGTGTTACAGTTATAGAGTGTCAACTCTTATCTCCTAATAACTCACATTTATTGTAATAGGACTAAGTAGGTAACCACTAAAACAACGATGGGATATAATTCAGATAGGATAGAG
>SNQJ01S0013265.1:188179-207932 GCA_010110895.2 Picea sitchensis | reverse complement strand
TATCAGTGGCCACCCACCTTTTTCGACTGGCTCAAAATAGTTTTCTGGCAATTTTGGCAATTTACTATTTTTAGCAGTTTTTAATTTCTGGGGCCATTTTGAGGGCCCAAATGAAGGTTTTTTCAAGATCTAGGTTCTCAATTATAGATGAAGGCATGATTAAGCCCCCAAAATGAATCTCCTCGATGATACCTTTCCAACGAGCTATCATATTCCTAAAATGAAGATCGTATGCAAAAGTTACGACCCCGGGAAGTTGATGTACTAACTTACCCAAACGGGGCCCACATGACTTTTGGCACTTCATCTCCTAGGGTTAGGTTTTTGGATGTCTAGGGTTTTTTGCATTCATGTTTATTGTAAAAATTCCTTCAAAGCCTCATTGTAATCATATTCTTGCGAATGCGAGTAGCCATAACATCTCTTCTTAGAGATAAGTTGCCACCTTTCTATCGAGTCTTTCACTCTGTATTTTACAGTCTCTGTACATTTATCTCATTAATAAAAATCATGTATTACTGTATATCTGTGTTTATGGTTGCATCTATGATATATTTCTATTATATTATTGAATATCTGCGATATATCTGTGCATTTGTTTATTATATCTTCGATCTCATTTCATGCTGAAAATAATCCAGATCAGTTGGCACCTTGGTTACTAAGGAAGGAATAATGCTTGGGTGCATTCAAAGAAACTTATAGTTTCATATGTGCCGATTTGGGATCGTGACCAACCTGTAGCAAGAATCACGATCCTACTGCAATAATGAATGAGAAGGAATAATCCATATGGTGAAGAGGTTGGTTAAACTACAACACACCATGGCAGAGCGCTTGTCACCAAGTTTGGCAACTTGAAAATCAATGCAAGGGTGCATTGGGTATGAATGTGGCCATGAATATTGGCACATTGATTAAAGTCATTCGATATTTGAATTGTATTTGGAAAATTTAGTGTGTTGAAAGGATGCTTACATAAATAATTATATTTCCTTTTTTCTTTGTACCCTTGAATAGATGAAAATGACTTGGACTATTAGTATGCATCGTTTGAAAATATAATGTGCATGAAAACTAACAATTTGGTTGGTTGAGGAATGTTGAAGTTGCACGAAGAAAAAGGGTCTTGGATATGGCAGTGTTGTAAGCCCATAAGGAAGACCAAGTTCCTTCTAAGCTAAACTACTCTGGGAATGAAAGTCCCATACTTGTGAATCTGGTTTCTGTGCGGAACATATCTGAAAATAAATGGGGAATGTGGAAATTTGTGGGTAACAGATTTGCAAGAAAATTCTGAATTTCAAATTGATCATAATTTCTCATAATTTTGTATACCTGTGATACAAGTGAGATGAAAAATATCTGTCTAGGGAGGATAGATGAAGGATGTCAAGCCATAAAGAGTGAAATATGCTACTATTGAGACATGAGAACCCTGTGGTAAGCCATGATCGCCCTAAAACATGTTGTGTTGTGGTATCAAAAGCCAAAGGGATGCCTCAGTAGAGAAATTATGAAGGATGCCTTGACTAGAAGGCTCAATGAAGTCTTTATAACTCTTCTTGTGTGAGAAATACTTGGCAAGGAAAGATGGATCACCCGAAGAACTGTATAACAGAGAAGGGGATGCCTGAGACTGGGCCTGGAGGGTGAATGACTGCAAGGAAGAGGAGACTTTGAAAATTATCCTACACTATTGATTGGAATCATGCACACAATGGGTATGTCTAGGAGAACAATGGGCCAAGATAATAAGACAACCACGTGAATACAAATTCACGAACTGACAGATGAGTATTATGCTAAGTTATGAAATTTTTTCTTGAATTTTATGCAACAATAAAATGTTTTTGCATGAAATTGTGATTAATATGCTTGCTGTCCAAGATTATTGAAGGTAGGTGATGAAGGAAAAGAGTATGGAAAGGACTTGACCAAGAAAGAGGATTAATATTTCTGAAGAAACCGAATGACAAAGGCATGGCAGGTGTTACTGAGAAATAACACCGAGGATAATGCTCCCTTTTAAGGGGGATGGGATTGTAATAACCATGTTTCCCCCAACTTGTAATTAATCATTAATTATGATTACCATGATAAGGAACATGAACAATGTAAATGCATTATTGTTTAGATTTTCAATGACTGACTGTGGGGGGTGAAGCCTTGAAGTATTGGCCATGATATCACTAGAGGAAAGGGCGAGGAAACTGTAGAGAGGGTTCATTATGTCAAATGACCCAAATCCTCTTTGTTGAAATAGTAAGCCTCATCCGTATTTCAAGGGAGAATAAGTTAGTGAAAGAAGGACCAGTGAATGAACAATCAACCACCCAAATGAATGGAAGCATGGAGGATCTGGTTGGGGAGACAGAAAAATGTCATTCCAAAGTACTACAGAGGGAAGTTTTTCCTGCAGACCCAGAATGACTCGAGTTTTCTTCTAAACGAAGGAACATGATAGGCCCAGAACCTTCCTGAGAAGAAAAAATGGTGTACAATGAATACATGCGCGGGGAGAGAAAAAGAAAAAGATGCACCCGAGGAAGAATGTGTGACGAAGGATACACAAAAGACATGACTCGAGAAGAAGATCACAATCTTGATGCTGAGGGAGCATATGATAAACCTCACACAGGCTGTAATAGAGAGAGAGAGAGAGCCTTTGAGAGGTTGCAAAGGTTCCCTAGTGATATCATGGCTTGGCACGGGGGTGGCCAGAGTGCTAAGAATGAATGTCTCTAAGCCTATGGTTGGGTGGAAAGGCAAACACCCACAGTCGGTTGGTTGGCTGCAACTTGTAATAGATAATTACTTCATATACCCTGTGCACTTAAATTGTATTGTATGATTTGAATGTCTGTGATTGTGATACATTGTGCCTCTCATGAAATTAAGGCGTACTATGATTCTATAAACTGTTGCATTAGAATGGTTGTAAGATGACAAGTTTGGCCTCTGGGCTGGTTGGAAAATCTTCAAGGTGTTTGCCCGAGGAACAACCTCACAGTTTTGGAGTCGAGTAAGACTCTACGAGACTGTTACAAGCCCGTTGATCCTTTAGAAATTCCTCTTCTCCGAATTAGAGCTTAAGCTCTGGGAAAGGAAGGCATTTCCTTCAATCAAATCATCCAAGAGACCATAATCTCATGCCCATGACCTTAACATATTCACAACTAATAGGTTGTGCGTAACCCACGAGATTTTTCGAAGGACCCATGTGACCAAGGTTTGGGAACCTTGTGCTAGGACCGAAAGGATTTGAGCCTTTTTGGCTTTAGAACTCTAGGAATTTGGAGCTTTGGGGTGTTTCGACCTTACCATTTGTAAACAAGCTAAAGGAAACTAGTAGTTACGGTTACCCATGAGGTTGATCGGTGCCTGGCGGTCTCCCTAACCATGGCTGATAGACTTGCCCCACTGTTAAACCTTGACCCATTTACCCATCATGAAGTAACGCAGATCGTTGATATGAGGATGCTTCGGGACCTCCCCTAACCATTATATCTAATCCATGGTCATCCTGACACTGAACACTTCGGGAGCAAGGAGTAAGTCACACCGTGGATTCCCTGAACACCGAAGTTAAGAAGTAATGAAGGCCATAGATCCAAATATTACATGGACAAACCTTGACCATGAGATCTAAGGGCATAGGAAGGCCATTAGTTTAGAGTGATGTGGCATAATGACATCATCCAGGGTGACATGGACCCATGATTTACGTGCCATGTGTCACCTTGATTTTTACATTTTGCAGGCCCTATTTTCCCATTAGAATGTGACACATGTCACCCCTGGCCTTTGCCGCGTGTCATTCCCTGGCGCATGAATACTCGTCCAAATATTGGTGGAGTACCTAAGACTTCAGGGGTTTGGGATGTAGCATCGTGGTTAATTCGAAAGGCTCAAAGGCTGGAGCTACGTGGAAACACTTCATGAGTTCAGAACTTCAATAGTTAGGAACTCCAAGAGACTTGGGATGTTATAATGTATGCTCCCAAAAGTCCCAAAGGCCGGAGCTACGTGGAAACACCTCGGGAGTTCAAGAATTCGAGACTCTGGAGGACAAACAAGTAGGAAAGAAAGGGGGAATTCAACGCCCAACACCAAATTCCCCGCTAGCATGTGTTTTAGACAAGGATTAAGCCTGATCATTGGATTGGTTGATGGATGGACCTTCCTGGTGGGAGGTAGGAACCTAGAGTTGGTACGAATGAGATGAAGCCACGTGGGTGCCATGTGATGCAAGAGCATTTCCATGAAAGCAAAAGAGGGCGAGAGTGAAGGAAGAATTCGACACCTCAACATGCCAAAATTTCAAATAGACATTAAACATAAGAAGGAGCGTGTTGTTGAGATATTTTGGAAATAATTTTTTTAAAGACCTTGTTTGTAAAGTTGGGTCACTGCCTAAGAATGGAAGGATGTTGTAAATTCTTACACGACTGTAAGGTGTTACAGATATAGAGCGTCAACTCTTATTTTCTAATAACTCACATTTATTGTAATAGGACTAAGTAGGTAACCACTAAAACAATGATGGAATAGAATTCAGATAGGATGGAGAAGAGCTTGAGAAGCCAGTCCTTAGCTAGGTTTCTGTATTGTATTGTAGGTAGTAGTTGTGGAAGTAAGGAGCAAGAGTGTTAGATGTAGAAGTTAGACATAGAGAGTCTGAAGACAATGAAGTACTGTGTAACTTATGTAAATAATTCATGAATGATTAGAACATACATAAATTGATCCAAATGCTTGGACGATGTTCATTTCGGTGTGTATTTGAATGAATGATATGTTCTTTGTGTGTTTATTTCATTATGTTTATGTATGTTGTTCATAGTTGAGTATATGAACGTGTGAGGTATTAGATAAGTTTCAATTGTTTCTCTTCTGAGAGATTGGATGTGAGGAGTGCATATTGTCCGCAAGGTGTGCGTCGACAAGTCTAGATTTGACTCAGAGAAGCTCGAGAGAGATAACGTGAAACTTAGATAGAATGTTGCAAGGAGTGCACAGGTCAAGAATCGACTAAGTGTCGAGAGATCAAGATTGTGAATCTCAAGGAGTGCGTAGTAAGATTTATTTTGAAGAAATCTCTAAGTTCAAACCGTGTCAAATATTCCAAGAGTGCAAGGAGTGCGTCGGAGGCCAAAATCCTCAGAGGAATCAAGCTTAGGAGAGATATCGATAAAGATACAACAGAGAAGTAGAAATATGTTGAAGGTTGCGTATTTATGGTTGAGATCCCTTTGGAGGAAGTCGGGGTCACTGAAAGCCGCTAGATCTAGGAGAGTTGCATGAAGGTTAGCCTTGGAATCCTTCGACACTCCAAGTATTCAGACGTTTGAAAGCATTTTGAGTGTGAACTTCGCGAAGTCATGAAGGATGAGGTGGGTCTGGACCATTGGATCTAGAAGAACACATGGTGGAGATCCCTATGTTTCGGAGGAACAACACTTCGGAGGGGTGAGGTGAAGCCAGAATAATCGAAGCACGAAGTAACGAAGTCCATATAAGTCATCGATCTGAGAAGGATACGCATCAACAAATCACAGACTTCAGAGAAGAGAGTAAGGGGATAGAAGAGCATTGACTGAAGGTCACTCAAAGGATAATCTCAGCCATGGATTGAGAAAAGCACATGGTGCTCGATCCTTAGCTTCACGTGAAAATTACTTCAAGGGATAAAGGCTTTGGAGTGTTCGAAACTTCCGAACACTGAAGTCCCGAAGTAAATCTCAGATGTTGGATGTTGGAGGAGTGTGGGTCATAGATATGGTATGAGTGTGTGTGAGGAATGGAGGTTTAAGCACACTGGTTTTGACCAGGGTCACGTGGAGGACTCTGCGGGTACTCAGAAACTCCCGAAAAGGGGATTTCGCACTTGAGGATTATGACTTTGACCTGTGAAGAATATAAAAAAGGTTCATCAAGAACCTGTGATCTAATTTAGCTCCCGAAGTTGATTGATCCTAGACCGGGAGGTCGTGTAGCCTCGAGGGAGAGTAGGGGTTGGCATCAAGTGGTATCAGAGCCTAATTTTGTTTGCAGACAACAAACAAGGGAGACAGAGGAGATAGTTTGATACCATCAAGCGATATCAAAGCATGATTTTTCTTGTAGACAATAGGAAAAGGTGAAAAATTTCTATTTGATAGCATCAAGTCAGAGAATGGAAATCAAAGCAGTGGAATCATGCCACCCAGAAGGTGTAGGGATAGACCTGTAGCGAATCTAGAAATGGAAGAAGAAATGATGCGACTCTGAATGAGATTGGACGCCATGGAAACAAAACAGAGGAGAGAACCAGATGATGGTGACGTCAACGAAGCATAAAGTGAAGAGGTAGAAGAAGAAGGAGTTGTAGAAGGAGATCTTGTGGAAAAATGTCTACTAAGAGCTATTTCGAGAATAGGATCCAGAGCAAAAATAAAAGTCCCGATGTATGAAGGCAATTTGGAAGTTGAAGAATTGTTAGATTGGGTACGTGCTATGGATAAATACTTTGATTATGAATAAATTGATGAAGAAAAGGAAGTGAAGAATGCAATAACCAGGTTGAAAGGTCATGCAACGTTATGGTGGTATGAAATACAAGATGATCGCAGATGCAAAGGCAAGTATAAAATTAAAAGTTGGGACATGATGGTAGCTAAGTTGAAAGAAAAATTTATCCCTAAAGACTATAATATAAATCTGTTCAGAAAGTTACAGAACCCAAGACATAAAAGTTTATTAGTGAACAAATACACTGAAGAATTCTATAGACTAAATATCAGGGATGGACAGAAGGAAAATGACGATGAGAAAACAACCAGGTATATAAATGGGTTGATATATGAGATACAAGAGGAGATCAACATGATGTCTGTTGGAACAATTGAGGATTCTTATCAAGTAGCCTTGAAAGATGAAGAGAAGTTGGTCAGAAAAAAATCCAATGAAACAAGGGAGGAATTCCAAGCAGAGGGAAGGGAACTGTCTGAGAGAAGTTCCAGAAACCAAAGAAAGAGGTTGGAAAGTATCATAATCACCTTGAAAAAGGGGGAAGTTATAAGGAAGGACAACATGAAGAAAGAAACTCTTTCCCTCGAGGAAGAGGAAGAGGCAGAGGAGGTGAAGTAAGATGTTATGTTTGTGGAAAGACATGACACATGTCTTGGGAATGCCTCGAGAGAAAGAAAGAAGGAGGAGGAGAAGCACACATTTCTGAAGCTCAGAATAATGTGGAAGAGAAGCAGAAGAAGGAGGAAGAAACCTTATGATGAGGAAATTTATTCTAAAACCAGAGAAGGAGGCAGAAGAACCAGTTCAACGAACGAATTTGTTTCGTACTGATTGCACAAAAAAGGACATAGTTTGTAAGATGATTATAGATAGTGGGAGCACTGATAATCTAGTATCCATAGAAATGGTGGAGAAACTAGAGCTGGAGACAACTGCACACCCAAACCCGTACAAGGTATCATGGTTACAGAAAGGACATCAATTAATGGTAAGTCAACAATGAAAATTTGAATTTAAAATAAGAGGCTATAAAGATGAGATTTTATGTGATGTAATTCCTATGGATGTTTGTCATATTTTGTTGGGGATACCATGGTAATTTGATAGAAATGTCATTCATGATGGGAGGAAAAATACTTACACCCTAGATACGAATGGTAGAACACATATGTTGCTGCCAATGGAAGACAAGGAACCAAAGAAGGAGGCTAGTTCAAGTATACTTCTCATGAGTGGGAAGGAACTCTTGAATGAGGTCAAGAAGGAAAAAGAGATGCAGTTTGTTGTAGTGAGGAAGCCAAGGGTTATCCTTATAAATACTTATATCGATGATTTACCTGAAGAAATCCAGGAAATGTTAGAGAATTTTGCTGACATAGTAGTGGATGAGTTACCTCACTCATTACCACCCATTAGGAGTATCGACCATCACATTGACCTTATTACATGAGATAGTTTTCCAAAAAAAGAAGCATATAGGTTGACACCTTGAGATAATGAAGAGGTCAAGAATCAAGTCCAAGAGTTGTTGGATAAAGGTTTAGTCAGGGAAAGTCTAAGCATGGAGGGTGGAGAATGTGTACAGATTCTAAATCCATAAACAAGATCAACATCAGGTATAGATTCCCTTTGCCAAGAATGGATGATTTGATGGATGGCTTGAGTGGATCAATCTATTTTTCAAAATTATATTTGAAGAGTGGATATCATCATATAAGAATGAGAGAGGGAGATGAATGGAAGACAACATTCAATACAAATGAAGGTTTCTTTGAATGGCTAGTCATGCCATTTGGGTTGACAAATTCCCCAAGCAAATTTATGAGGTTGATGAATGAAGTGTTGAAATAATTCATAGGTAAATTTGTAATTGTATATCTGGATGATATACTAATATTTAGTAAAACAAAGGAAGAACATTTAAAACACTTGACATTAGTGATGAGGAGATTGCAATGGGAAAAGTTGTTGATAAACTTAAAGAAAAGATCTTTTATGAAGACAAAACTCATATACTTGGGTTTTATGATCTCTTCAAATGAATTGAAGATGGATCCAGAGAAGGTGAAAGAAATCAGGGATTGGCCATCTCCTAGACGCATATTTGAGGTGAGAAGCTTTCATGGGTTAGCAAGTTTTTATAGGAAATTTATCATAAATTTTAGTGGTATATGTACACCCATACTGAATACTGTGAAGAAGAAACACAAGTCTTTTAATTGGACATAGGAGGCTGAGAAAAGCTTTAGAGTGTTGAAGGAGAAGATTACAGGACAACCAATTCTGGTCTTACTAGATTTTGGGAAAACATTTCAGCTAAGGTGTGATGCAAGTGGAGTAGCTATTGGAGCAGTCTTGAGTCAAGATAATAAGCCAGTTGCTTATTCCAGTGAGAAAATAAATGACACCAAGAAAAAGTATTCCACATATGACAAAGAGTTTTCTGCAATGATTCAAGCTTTGAAGAAGTGGAGGCACTATCTAATTCCAAAAGAGTTTGTCTTGTATAATGATACTCAAGTTTTACAATTTATTAGTAGGAAAGAAAAGTTGAATCAAAGGCATGCTAAGTGGATATAATTCATGCATAATTTTACTTTTATCATTAAACATATTTCTGGAAGTGCTAACAAAGTTGCAGATGCTTTGAGCAGGAGGAGTTTGGTTATACAGGAATTCAAAGTGAATACCTTAGGGTTTGAACACCTTAAGGAAATGTACCAAGAAGATCCATATTTTAAGGAGGATTATGAGGCATGTGAGAACCCTTTGTTGGGGGAGAGAAGACCATGGACAAAATATTTAATCCAGGGTGGATTATTGTTCAAAGGAAGCCAACTATGCATACCAAGATGCTCTATGAGAGATAACCTACTGAAAGAGAAACACAATGGAGGTTTGGCTTGACATTTTGGTCATGATAAAACATATGCACAACTAAGTTCTTCATACTAATGGCCAAGTATGAGGACCAAAGTAAAGGAATTTGTGAACAAATGCAGTGTTTTCCAGTATGTGAAAGGGAGAAAACAAAACACTGGTTTGTGTTGGCCATTACCTATTCTAGAAAGGCCTTGGGGTGCAATTAGTATGGATTTTGTATTGGGATTACCTAGAACCTAGAAGGGAAGTGATTCTATATTTTTTGTAGTAGACAAATTTTCCAAGATGGCACATTTCATACCATGTCAGAAAAAAATTGATGCTACACACATAGCCAATTTGTTTTTCAGGGAAGTTGTGAGATTACATGGGTTGCCCAGAAGCATAGTCTCAGAAAGAGACACAAATTTTGTAGGGAACTTTTGGAGAACTCTATGGAAGAGGCTGGGGACAAAATTTTCCTTTAGTTCAACATATCACCGTTAGACATATGGGTAGACTGAAGTGGTGAACACAAGTATGGGAAATTTATTGAGGAGTTTAGTCATTGAACATGGCCGTCAGTGGGATCAGATTCTAGCACATGCAGAATTTGCATTTAATAACTCGATAAACAAGAGCATTGGAAAAAGTCCATTCAAGATAGCGTATGGAATACAACCGAGAGGGATTACATAATTGAGGGATTTGAAGAAAGCTGAGTTAATAAGCGCCGGAGAAGAAGATTTTTCTATGGAGATGCAAAGACTTCATGATCGAGTCAGAGAGAAGCTACAGGACAACAACCAAAAGTACAAGAACAAAGTGGACCAAAAAAGGAGAGAAGTTCAATTTGAAGTTGGAGACAAAGTTTTAACACATTTGAGGAAGGAAAGGTTTCAAAGGGGAACATATAACAAGTTGAATATGAAGAATATAGGACCATGCAAGATCCTTAGGAAATTTGCAGCCAATGCTTATGAAATTGAGTTTCTAGACAATGTTGGAATATCACCGATATTCAATGTTGTAGACCTGTATCCTTACAGGAGAAATGATGCAGGAGAACTAGATGACCAAAAGGAGATTCAGTGGGAAAAACAAATTCCCACAACAAAAAAACCTTATATGGAGAAAATCATAGATCAAAGAGTTGGAAAGAAGACTAAGAGGAAGATGTATCCTGAATATTTGGTGAAGTGGAAAGATCACCAAGTGAAATATTCAAGTTGAGTCACTTAACTTGACATTTTGAAACATGGAAAAACAATGTAGGAGCTCATGGAAATGAGTCCATGAATATTTTATCCAGAGGAGTATGATGCAAGAGCATCACCATGAAAGCACAATAGGCTGAGAGTCGAGGAAGAATTTGACACCTCAGCACGCCAAAATTTCAAATCGACATTAAACATAAGCATGAGCATGTTGTTGAGATATTTTGGAAATATTGTTTTTAAAGACCTTGTTTGTAAATTCGGGTCACCCCCCGAGAATGACAGGATGTTGTAAATTATTACACGACTGTAATGCGTTACAGTTATAGAGTGTCAACTCTTATCTCCTAATAACTCACATTTATTGTAATAGGAATAAGTAGGTAACCACTAAAACAACGATGGGATATAATTCAGATAGGATAGAGAAGAGCTCGAGAAGCCACTCCTTAGATAGGTCTATGTATTGTATTGTAGGTAGTAGTTGTGGAAGTAAGGAGTAAGAGTGTTAGATGTAGCAGTTAGACATAGAGAGTTTGAAGACAATGAAGAACTTGGTAACTTAAGTAAATACTTCATGAATGAATAGAACATACAAAAATTGATCCAAACGCTTGGATGATGTTCATTTTAGTATGTATTTACACGAATTATATGTTCTTTGTGTGTTTATTTCATTATGTTTATGTATGTTGTTCATAGTTGAGTATATGAACCTGTGAGGTATTAGATAAGTTTCAATTGTTTCTTTTTTGAGATCTTGGATGCAAGGAGTGCATATTGTCCACAAGGTGTGCGTCGACAGAGTATAGATTTGACTCAGAGAAGCTCGAGAGAGATAACGTGAAACCTAGACCAAACTTTGCAAGGAGTGCACAGGGTCAAGAATCGACTAAGTGTCGAGAGATCAGGACTGTGAATCACAAGGAGTGTGTCGGAGGCTGAAATCCTCATAGGAATAAAGATCAGGAGAGATAGCAATAAAGATACAATAGAGAGGGAGAAATATTTTGAAGGTCACAGATTGACGGTTGAGATCCCTTTGGAGGAATTCGGGGTCACTAACAACCGTTAGATCTAGGAGAGTTGCATGGAGGTTAGCCTTGGAGTCCTTCGATACTCCAAGTATTTGGACGTTTGAAAGCATTTTGAGTGCGAACTTCATGAAGTCACGAAGGACAAGGTGGGTCTAGATCGTTGGATACATAAGAACACGTGGCGGAGATCCATGTGTCTTGGAGGAAAAGCACTTAGGAGGAAAATCAGTGAGGTGAAGCCAGAACCGCCGAAGCGTGAAGTAGCAAAGTCCATATAAGCCGTCAATCTGAGGAGGACATGCATCAACATATCGTGGACTTCATAGAAGAGAGTAAGGGGAAAGCAGAGCGTTGACTGAAGGTCGCTCAAAGGATAATCTTAGTCGTGTATTGAGACGAGCACATGGCACTCGATCCTTATCTTCGTGTGAAAATTACTTCGGGGGAAAAAGGATTTGGAGTGTTCAAAACTTATGAATGCCGAAGTCCCAAAGTAAATCTAAACCGTTGGTTTTTGGAGGGTCGTAGATCTGGTCCAAGTGTGTTCGCCAGTTCAGAGTTTGGTGGATTTGGAGTCAAGTGTGTCAAGAACACCCAAAGCCCGAAGCATCGAGGTGCACAAGGAATGAAGTTTTAAGCCCATGGTTTTTGACCAGGGTCACATGGAAGACTTTGCAGGTACTCAGAAACTTTCGAAAAAGGGGATTTCACACCCGAGGATTAGGACTTTGACTTGTGGAGAAGATAAAAGAGGTTCAACAAGAACCTGTGAGCTAATTCATCTCCTGAAGTCAATCGATCCTAGATAGAGAGGTCATGTATCCTCGAGGGAGAGTAGGGGATCTTCATCACCATGTGGCCCTCAACCAATGAACGCCCGAAGAACTTCAGGAAGCCACAACTAGTAAACTAGAGGTCGGTTTAGAGCCTGGTAGCAGTCGTTAGAGAGCTATGGGCAAGTAGAAGAGAATGAATAATCTCAAAGAGATGATTCGAGATGATTTGAGTGAGAATTTTTTTTATTCCCCATCCCTAAAAGGGTACTTAGGGGTCGGGTGTGTTACGATAGTGTCATATTTACTTTTGGAGGTCATCTCTACAGGGTACCAGAGGTAGCTCCGACTATTTCCACTTCATTGATATTGACAAAACATTGCGGCAAACTAATTTCTCAGACCACAAAGTTTTCCCTCTTCAATATCTAGTCAGAAAGTGAACAAAAGGTCATTGTGACCACTACAACCTCGACCCAAGACCTTTCTATCCAACAGAAGCAGTTCACCAAGATTGTAGAGGAGCACAAAGATATTTTTGCTTCACCTATGGGAGTGCCTCTAGACTACCATGTCTCACATTCCATTAACTTGGTTCCTAGTGCTCCCTTACCCAATTTTCCAATATATATATTCTCCTTTCCAGAGAATGAGAGCCTCCCATATGTTCAACATAGCTCTATTGGCCACGACCCTTTTTAGGTGTGGTTGGGGTTCCAACCATTATCCCCCACTGATATAGCTATTCTTGTTGCATCTTCATTGATAGAGTCCTATGACACTTAGACCAAGGTAGATCATTCAACCAAATATGTTGAATGGATCCAACACCTCCACCAATAGGTTCACAACATCCTTCCACAAGCCAAGAACAAGCAAGACAAATGATTCATCAAGGAAAGTGACTCACCAAGGTTCAGATTCATCAAAAGTTTCCCCATCTCCTGAGGGAACTTGACACAATGGGGACCATTTCTTCCTGGAGGGGAGGAATGATCCAGGTGGATCTTAGTGGCCATCCACCTTTTCCATTGAATCAATGTTTTCGAGCCTGTGGTTTTGATAAATCATGATATTTACCCTTTTGATGGGGAATGTAATGTAATGCCATCTCCACTTGTTGATTATAGACATCATGTAATGATTTCCTAGTGGTATTATGTACATGCCTAAATAATAACGTTAATGCACCAGATCCCATTAGAACTCCGTAGTTAATTGCACTCATGCTAGAGTGGTACTAGGATGGGTGATCGCCTAAGAAATCCCAGTGTTTTACATGCCTACGACATTTTTTAAACTTGGACCAATTTATCCCACATGAATCATGAGAATTATTCTTCTCTCACTCGCTCATATATAATTGAGGTGATGCACGCCCTTTAATAATGGAATGGAGTGTGATGTAAATCTTGTTGTGAATGAAGCACAACCAAACATCTCTTTCTCTTCAGAGATAAGCTACCACCATTCTAGATAGTTTGTTTATACACTGTTTTTCTATTTTATTGTTTAATAGAAGTTGGGTTTCACTATATTTTTGTTTGTATCTTATTTCGTTCTCAGCATAATCCAGATCAAAACAACAACAATTAGATTTTTTCTGTAGTGAAACTCTCATAGGAGTTTACTCTTTAGGCTTGAAAACTTGGTTCTTCTACAACCATGACAACTTGATTCTTCAGTCTTCATCTCCAAAAACAATCCATAATTTTTCCTCCATTTTTTCTCTAGCTCCAATGCTCTCTCTTCTTCCTCTTCCCTTCCTCCCATGAAAAAATGTGCATGTCTAAAACTACCCCTCTTGGCTGTAACACACCCAACCCCCTAAGTACCCTTTTAAGGGATGGGGTATTAAAATTTAACTTTTCTCAATCATATCAAAAATCTATTTTCAAGGGCACCATCGTCTTATGCTCATCAAGAGATTTCCAATGACTTTCGCCATGCTCAAAACCAAGCTCTGGATTAAAAGTTATGGCCTTCCAAAGTTTCTTTAATTACCACATGGCATCCACATGGATCCTTCCACTCATCCTCTGACATGTCGTTGACATGGAATCTTCATCTGGCCCTTCGACCCTTGCTCTATCATACCATCGACACATCTTCTAAATCTACGACTTTGATATTTTTGGGCCTCTCTAGTTGGGGTGTTTTTTTCTGTGGAATTCACATTCCACTCAGATGGCATGATACAAATATACATACTCTAAATGATATAAAAACTCACAGAGTTATTCCATCTACGAATTTTAACACGTCAGAGTCTTTACCTACACAACGGGTAATTCCCATTGGTTTAACCCTTTCTTCATGACCATGTGGGACCCATAATGATCGACGACTAAGATCACATCTCACCTATTCATCAATCTATGGTTGTGATATCCTCTCGGAGTCCCTTAGTCAGAGTTCCACTCACCCTGGTGACTCAAGCCACTCCGACATGCCTCCTCCGATGTATGGTTATGATTTCATCGAGGCTTCTCAATCATGCGAAATCCTTTTGACATGTGGTTCCACCTATGCATGACACATGGAATTATCACCCCCTGACACATGTCTCTCATAATTCTCATGAAGTTCACATATAGGTTCCAAATCACTATGCCACATGGAATCTTCTGTGATCAACACGTGGAACTCCCCACATCATCCCATTTGGTCTTCAACTAAATATTAACGGTCTAGATCATCTACTGGATTCCCCAGGACTAGGAAATTTTTCTGATTGTATTTCATCTCAGAGATCTCTTGTCAAAGTGTCTCTGGGAAATTCCACTCTGAATAATGCTTCATGATGGATGAACCATATCTCCTCTCATTTCTCCTCCATTCTCATCAAATCAACGGTCATCGTCAAATAAACGGTCATATTTTTACCTCAAACCCCCTTCGATCTCGACGGATCAACGGTCTAGAACAAACCTCAGAGCTCCTCTATCAAAGAGTTCCTCCATGAACTCACTCCGAAATGTACTCTACAATGGATGGTTAAGATCTCTTCATTAGATATCTAATGACAAGGATATGGGGAGAATGCACATGTGTTCTTAGCCCCCATATCGTATGACCCCTAGTAATGGGCCACTCCTAGGGATACACTTGTCAACCCCAAAACATGTTGGCGATATACGTGACAGTCACCTCATTCCATGACCTTTCCTTTGCTATGCCAAAAGATCACTATACGTGGAATTTCCACTTCTTGACATGTGGACCTACACATGTATTCGATGTGACATACATGTCACCATCCATGTAATCGACAAATCCCTTTAGGTGTTGAAACCTATCCTCTATGTATTGGTGGGGTGACATCATTCACGTTAGCATGATGTCACCTTCCTCCTGGCCTCCTCCCGAAGGACCACCAAGATCTATGATAAGGATTACTTTCCACTGGGTTTGATGAATGATCATGATTTCTCCTTGGAGTCTTTCCTTCAAAGTGTCTTCATTCCTAGTGGACCAAAATACCCCAAACATTCTATTGCGATGGATGATCACGATCACTCTGAATTCTTCCCTGATAGATCGACGTCTCTGATTAATTTGGAGTCTCATCCCAGTCCAACTGTGGAATACTTTGATGGATATTCTATGATCAATGGTTGAGATATTTCAACCCTTAGATCCGATGGTTGAGGTTAAAACAAAGGTATACGGTCTAATTTTCCCAAAGGTCCCACGCTCGACCCATCGACCAATTACCTATTTCCAATCATAGGCTAACACATGTCAACCTATAGACACGTTGGCATTCCTGGTCAGCATGACACGTCATGTTGAAGTCACCTCTCCTCCTATTCTCACTTAAAAAATACAACAATGATCTATGACAGAGGTTAATCCTGGGATAATACCTGATGAACGACCAAGATCTCTCTTAAAAAATATACCTAATCTACGGTCCAAAATGTTGTATTCCTTGACATATTTCCTAGCTAGAGAAACAATGCCAAGGACATTTTAAATCTCAGGTGGTTGGAGTTAAAGAACATAGAATATGATACTGGATTTGACTATGATATTTTATGATAATTCTATTTCATTAATAGTCAAACCATAAAGGGATTATATATTAATGCTTTGGCACAATTTAAATTATCATTGGTAGAACAATGGGAAAAAAGAATCAAAGATAAAAATGATGTATCCTAAGATAAATATCAAAATTATCTCTGATAGAAGAAAACACAGGCAAATATAAATAAGCTTTATTTGTTCATGTGAGATTAAATTTCAAAACATAAACAAATTATAAGATTAAAGAAACATGTCATAGTTTTAACTGACAGTCGAAGCCATGAAATCTGTAACCTTAACCAGTGCTTGATGTGGACAATAGTGGTTGTACTAAATTGTCTTGATTATCAACTCATGTACATTTGAAAGAAAGGAAGAAAAACAAGAATGAAAAATTACAAAGAAAGATCACATTTTCCAAAGATCAAAACCAAGAATCCTTTACTGCTTGCAAAATTGATATTTATTAAAATTTCAAAAGGTTTCCAATTCAAAATACTGCTCTGATTAGATTAAGTTTTCCTTCTTTTATACAAAAAAGGTCTACAACCAAAATTGGTTGGGAAAACTATCTTTCAGCCTTTAATTTACATCAATAGAATGATTCCCTAAATTTTAGTTGACTTTGTTGAAGTTGTTGGAACAAACTATTTGTTAATAAGTTGAAGAAGGAGTTTCCACGTCTCATTTGATGGGTATGAAATGAATTCATTTTCGTGAATTCAATATCCAAATCTGTATACTTTTCATACATGGGAGTAAGAACCAACAACTCTTTCACTTGACATAAAACATAAAAATCATCAACCAACATGTCCATAATAGTTTTCCCACTTAGCACATGTGATATTTTCTTGAACTTCTTATCATCTCCCCTGACCTTGAAAATATGTTTCCTATATGATTCAGAAGGAAGAATTTTACCCTTTTCACCCCAGATTGTTGGTAAACCCATATCTACCAATTTGTCAAATCTATTATTGAAAGTATCTACATTCTTTCTCAACATTATGCATTTATTTTGAGTTCGATGAATGCAATTCCTTTTGGTAAAAATCCTTTCAATATCCATAACTATATGAGTTCTATTATTAATTCCTTTTGCTATCATTACATCTCTGGAATGAGTATTTAGGAATTTAATCATTTGACCAACTATCTGAGGACTATTTCCCAAATCCAAAAAAGTTTACAGCACAACTTTTTCATCTTCATGTATTAATGTCGTTTCCTCATCTACCACTTTGAAGCATTCCCATATTTTACCTATTTATGTTACAATATGATCCCAGATCAGATGTCTTTCCGCAATCAAATAAGCTTTACCATCCTTTTTGTGCTTCAATTTTTCAATCTCTGCTACTAAATTGGATTTTATGTTTTGATATTCACTGATAACTTTATCTTTATCTTTGGCCATATATTGTAAAGTTTCAATTGTTTTCTTTAGTTTCTCAATCTAAAATCATTTTTGGTTAATGGATGATAAGGATTTGAATAGTTCATCTGAAAAATATGCTGGCTGAGATGATGGGTTTCCTCTCCTTTTCCAATTGATCTTTCATCAAGGCCATTTTCTCGACCAATGTATATTTTTCCTATTTCATAGCGTGTAACTCAGGTGTTTGCACATGATCTATGCTAGGGATTTTGAGTTTTTTCTTTAATCCTTGAATTTCTTTGTCCCTTGTGGAAATGAAAGAATGTACAGATGCTACATCCTTTGGATCTGCCCCTAGGTCTATTACCCATTGTTCTAGCTCTTTAATCTTGTTCATTTTGATTTCATTTACTAGTTTTTCATATTTCAACTGTCTAGAAAGCTTGTTTTTATGGGACTTATCGGTAAATGCAGACATAAATAGATCTACCTAGATCCAAATAGATATAGAATAAAACAAAACATAATATGATGCTTTCCCTAAGCTCTAATCATTGAGTTTACTATCCAACAAAAGATGAGCAACATACCGTTTAAATATTGCTTCCTCTTGTCATCATCCTAGCTACACTCCAATGCTCTCGTGATATTGAATCTACAAGGGAACACAAGCCAACCAAAGTGAAAGAAATATAATATACTCAACGAGAACTTATGCATGTGATCAAGGAATCATACAATAAAACAAAACAAGTTTTATGGAAATGAAACATATCACTGTATGAGGCTGAAACTTGTGACAACCAAAATACTTTGTAGAATGTGTGTATTGGAAACAAAGAGTGCACCAATCGGGAACCTGCAAACAATCAAGCATCATCATAATAATATACCATTGTCTGAGGTAGGCATTCCCATACTCAGATTACAAAATTTCAAATGAGTCATTGCCACTAAATATACACTGTGGATCCATGTATTTATGAATCAACATAGCCACCCATAATACATTGTGGATCTATGCACTAAATGATGTAAATTTGGACATAGCCACGAGACATACAAAGTGGATCTATGTGTCAATAAAAATCATGAATACTCCATTGCAGCCTGGACCAGAATGGTATGACCCAGGGTCTTCATTTTCGTCGTCCCTAAGTATGAATCTAACCATGCGATTAGATGTGCTGAAGTCGAACATGGTAGAAACCACTTGATTACCAGTCGATGATGAGAACCATTAATAAGTGCGAGGGAAATCACCATTAATGTCAATGACTCCCAAGGTACCCCAGTACAATCCAACGAGTGAATAAATGAGTTGAAGTCAAACACTCGATGGAATCTTCCAATTAGGGGTCAATGATGTGAACCCACTGTTGAAAGCGAAGAGACCTGCCATTGAGGCATGCAGGCTCTAAGGCACTGAATGATTTCTAAGTCTCGTTCTTGGATAATGAACTGAAGTCAATAGGAAAAGACTTTTCACATGAGGGCCTTGATGTATCCCCCATCAATGACACGAAATAAGTAACAGATTTGAGAAATATTATAGTATGAAATGATTCAAAACTGACACAAGGAAGGCCAACACGGTAGAAAATTTATAACTACAGATGGCCGACTCAATAGGAGGCTTATTAAGGATGGACTTCTCTTGAACATATGAATGACACGATAATGGTCTTGGTAACATTGACTCAAGGAGGACCCAACATATGAACATGCAGATAGTCAAACGAGAGACATATGGATTTCCCAACCCAGATACAATGATAAAGAGGGGTGTCATGTTCAAGAGAGACTATTACTGCCACTAACACAAATACATAGACACATTTCTTCCCAAATCCCCCCCCCACCATTTCTGGCGAGTACCTCTTTATTTTTATGCAATATTGAGGAGGATAACATATGATTGTTGATGTAATCTCATCC
>SNQJ01S0013265.1:166761-188129 GCA_010110895.2 Picea sitchensis | reverse complement strand
GATGTTGTAAATTATTACACGACTGTAATGTGTTACAGTTATAGAGTGTCAACTCTTATCTCCTAATAACTCACATTTATTGTAATAGGACTAAGTAGGTAACCACTAAAACAACGATGGGATATAATTCAGATAGGATAGAGAAGAGCTCGAGAAACCACTCCTTAGATAGGTTTCTGTATTGTATTGTAGGTAGTAGTTGTGGAAGTAAGGAGTAAGAGTGTTAGATGTAGCAATTAGACATAGAGAGTTTGAAGACAATGAAGAACTTGGTAACTTATGTAAATACTTCATGAATGAATAGAACATACAAAAATTGATCCAAATGCTTGGATGATGTTCATTTTAGTGTGTATTTGAATGAATTATATGTTCTCTGTGTGTTCATTTCATTATGTTTATGTATGTTGTTCATAGTTGAGTATATGAACCTGTGAGGTATTAGATAAGTTTCAATTGTTTCTTTTCTGAGATCTTGGATGCAAGGAGTGCATATTGTTTGCAAGGTGTGCATCAACAGAGTATAGATTTGAATCAGAGAAGCTCGGGAGAGATAATGTGAAACATAGACCAAACTTTGCAAGGAGTGCATAGGGTTAAGAATCGACTAAGTGTCGAGAGATCAGGACTATGAATCAGAAGGAGTGCATCGGAGGATGAAATCCTCATAGGAATAAAGATCAGGAGAGATAGCGATAAAGATACAACAGAGATGGAGAAATATTTTGAAGGTCACAGATTGACGGTTGAGATACCTTTGGAGGAAGTCGTGGTCACTGACAACTGTTATATCTAGGAGAGTTGCATGGAGGTTAGCCTTGGAGTCCTTCGATACTCCAAGTATTTGGATGTTTGAAAGCGTTTTGAGTGTGAACTTCATGAAGTCATGAAGGAAGAGGTGGGTCTAGACCATCGGATACATAAGAACATGTGGCAAAGATCCATGTGTTTTGGAGGAAAAACACTTAGGAGGAAAATCAGTGAGGTGAAGCCAGAACCATCGAAGTGTGAAGTAGCGAAGTCCATATAAGCCATCGATCTGAGGAGGACATGCATCAACATATCATGGACTTCATAGAAGAGAGTAAGGGGAAAGCAGAGAGTTGATTGAAGGTCACTCGAAGGATAATCTCAGTCGTGTATTGAGACGAGCACGTGGCGCTCGATCCTTAGCTTCACGTGAAAATTACTTTGGGGGAAAAAGGATTTGGAGTGTTCAAAAATTCTGAACGTCGAAGTCCCAAAGTAAATCTCAACCATTGGTTTTTGGAGGAGTGAGGGCCATAGATCTGGTCCAAGTGTGTTCGCCAATTCAGAGTTCGGTGGATTTGGAGTCAAGTGTGTCGAGAACACCCAAAGCCCAAAGCCCCGAGGTGCGCAAGGAACGAAGTTTTAAGCCTATGGTTTTTGACCAGGGTCACATGGAAGACTCTTCGGGTACTCAAAAACTCCCGAAAAAGGGGATTTCACACCCGAGGATTAGGACTTTGACCTGTGGAGAAGATAAAAGAGGTTCAAGAGGAACCTGTGAGCTAATTAATCTCCCGAAGTCAATCGATCCTAGATAGAGAGGTCATGTATCCTCGAGGGAGAGTAGGGGATCTTCATCACCATGTGGCCCTCAACCAATGAACACCCGAAGAACTTCAGGAACCCACAACTAGTAAACTAGAGGTTAGTTTAGAGCTTGGTAGCAGTCGTTAGAGAGCTATGTGCAAGTAGAAGAGAATGAATCATCTCAGAGAGATGATTCGAGATGATTTGAGTGAGAATTTTTTTTATGCCCCATCCCTAAAAGGGTACTTAGGGGTTGGGTGTGTTATGATAGTGTCATATTTACTCTAGGAGGTTAGCTCTACAGGGTACCAGAGGTAGCTCCGACTATTTCCACTTCATTGATATTGAAAAAACATTGCGACAAACTAATTTCTCAGACCTCTTCAATATCTAGTTAGAAGGTGAACAAAAGTTCATTGTGACCACTACAACCTTGACCCAAGACCTTTCTATCCAACATAAGCAGGTCAACAAGATTGTAGAGGAGCACAAAGATATTTTTTCTTCACCTATGGGAGTGCCTCTACACTACCATGTCTCACATTCCATTAACTTGGTTCCCAGTGCTCCCTTACCTAATTGTCCAATATATATATTCTCCCTTCCAGAGAATGAGAGCCTCCCATATGTTCAACATAGATCTATTGGCCACGACCCTTTTTAGGTGTGGTTGGGGTTCCAACCATTATCCCCCACTGATATAGCTATTCTTGTTGCATCTTCATCGACATAGTCCTATGACACTTAGACCAAGGTAGATCATTCAACCAAATATGTTGAATGGATCCAACACCTCCACCAACAGGTTCATGACATCCTTCACAAGCCAAGACCAAGAAAGAAAAATGATTCATCAAGGAAAGTGACTCACCAAGGTTCAGATTCATCAAAAGTTTCCCCATCTCCTAATGGAACTTGACACAATGGGGACCATTTCTTCCTAGGGGGGGAGGAATGATCTAGGTGGATCTCAGTGGCCATCCACCTTTTCCATTCAATCAATGTTTTCTAGCCTGTGGTTTTGATAAATCATGATATTCACCCTTTTGATGGGGAATGTAATGTAATGCCATCTCCACTTGTTGATTATAGACATCATGTAATGATTTCCTAGTGGTATTATGTACATGCCTAAAGAATAACGTTAATGCACCATATCCCATTAGAACTCCGTAGTTAATTTCACTCATGCTAGAGTGGTACTAGGATGGGTGATTGCCTAAGAAATCCTAGTGTTTTACATGCATACGACATTTTTTAAACTTGGACCAATTTATCCCACATGAATCATGAGAATTATTCTTCTCTCACTCTCTCATATATAATTGAGGTGATGCACGCCCTTTAATAATGGAATGGAGTGTGATGTAAATCTTGTTGTGAATGAAGCATAACCAAACATCTCTTTCTCTTCAGAGATAAGCTACCACCATTCTAGATAGTTTGTTTATACAATGTTTTTCTATTTTATTGTTTAATAGAAGTTGGGTTTCACTATATTTATGTGTTCTCTGCTGTATTTTTGTTTGTATCTTATTTCATTCTTAGCATAATCCAGATCAAAACAACAACAACTAGATTTTTTCTGTAGTGCAACTCTCATAGGAGTTTACTTTGTAGGCTTGAAAACTTGGTTCTTCTACAACCATGACAACTTGATTCTTCAATCTTCATCTCCAAAAACAGTCCATAATTTTTCCTCCATTTTTTCTCCAGCTCCAATGCACTCTCTTCTTCCCCTTCCCTTCCTCCCATGAAAAAATGTGCATGTCTATAACTACCCCTCTTGGTTGTAACATACCCAACCCCCTAAGTACCCTTTTAATGGATGGGGTATTAAAATTTAACTTTTCTCAATCATATCAAAAATCTCTTTTCGAGGGAACCATTGTCTTATGCTCATCAAGAGATTTCCAACGACTTTCGTCATGCTCAAAACCAAGCTCTGGATTAAAATTTATGGCCTTCCAAAGTTTCTTTAATTACCACATGGCATCCACATGGCTCCTTCCACTCATCCTATGACATGTCCTTGACATTGAATCTTCCATCTGGCCCTTTGACCCTTTCTCTATCATACCATCGACACATCTTCTAAACCTACGACTTTGATATTTTCGGGCCTCTCTAGTCGAGGTGTTTTTTCTGCGGAATTCACATTCCACTCAGATGGCATGATCCAAATATACATACTCTAAATGATATAATGACTCACAAAGTTATTCCATCTACGAATTTGAACACGTCAGAGTCTTTACCTGCATAATGGGTAATTCCCATTGGTTTAACCCTTTCTCCGTGACCATGTGGGACCCATAATTATCGACGACTAAGATCACATCTCACCTATTCTTCAATCTGTGGTTGTGATATCCTCTCGGAGTCCCTTAGTCAGAGTTCCACTCGCCCTGGTGACTCAAGCCACTCCGACATGCCTCCTCCAATGGATGGTTATGATTTCATCAAGGCTTCTCAATTGCGCCAAATCCTTTTGACATGTGGTTCCACCTATGCATGACACATGGAATTATCACCCCCTAACACATGTATCTCATACTTCTCACGGAAGTTCACATATAGGTGCCAAATGACTATGCCACATGGAATCTTCTGTGATCAACACGTGGAACTCCCCACATCATCCCATTTTTTCTTCAACTAAATATTAATGGTCTAGATCGTCTACTGGATTCCCCAGGACTAGGAAAATTTTCTGACTGTATTTCATCTCAAAGATCTCTTGTCGGAGTGTCTCCAGGAAATTCCACTCTGAATAGCACTTCATGATGGATGAACCATATCTCCTCTCATTTCTCCTCCATTCTCGTCAAATCAACGGTCATCATCAAATCAATGGTCATATTTTTACCTCGGACCCCCTTCGATCTCGACGGATCAATGGTCTAGAACAAACCTCAGAGCCCCTCTATCAGAGTGTTCCTCCATGAACTCACTCTGAAATGTACTCTACAATGGATGGTCAGGATCTCTTCATTAGATATCTAACGACAAGGATATGGGGAGAATGCACATGTGTTCTTGGCCCCCATATCGTATGACCCCTAGTAATGGGCCACTCCTAGGGATACACTTGTCAACCCCAAAACATGTTGGCAATATATGTGACAGTCACCTCATGCCATGACCTTTCCTTTGCTATGCCAAAAGACCACTATATGTGGAATTTCCACTGCTCGACACATGGACCTACACATGCATTCGATGTGACATATATGTCACCATAGATGTAATTGACACGTCCCTTTGGGTTCTGAAACCTATCCTCTATGTATTGGTGGGGTGACATCATCCATGTCAGCATGATGTCACCTTCCTCCTGGCCTCCTCCCGAAGGACCACCAAGATCTATGATAAGGATTACTTTCCACTGGGTCTGATGAATGATCATGATTTCTCCTTGGAGTCTTGCCTTCAGAGTGTCTTCATTCCTAGTGGACCAAAATACCCCAAATATTCTGTTGCGATGGACGATCACGATCACTCTGAATTCTTCCCTGATAGATCGACGTATTCGGTTAATTTGGAGTCTCGTCCTAGTCCAACTGTGGAATACTTTGATGGATATTCTACGATCAATGGTTGAGATATTTCAACCCTTAGATCCGATGGTTGACGTTAAAACAAAGGTATACGGTCTAATTTTCCCAAAGGTCCCACACTTAACCCATCAACCAATTACCTATTTCCAATCATAGGCTAACACATGTCAACCTATAGACATGTTGGTATTCCTGGTCAGCATGACACGTCATGTTGACGTCACCTCTCCTCCTATTCTCACTTAAAAAATACAACAATGATCTATGACAGAGGTTAATCCTGGGATAATACCTAATGATCGACCAAGATCTCTCTTAAAAAATATACCTAATCTACAATCCAAAATGTTGTATTCCTTGACATATTTCCTGGCTAGGGAAACAATGCCAAGGAAATTTTAAATCTCAAGTGGTTGGAGTTAAATAACATAGAATATGATATTGGATTTGACTATGATATTTTATGATAATTCTATTTCATTAATAGTCAAACCATAAAGGGATTAGATCTTAATGCTTTGGCACAATTTAAATTATCATTGGTAGAACAATGGGAAAAAAGAATCAAAGATAAAAATGATGTATCCTAAGATAACTATCAAAATTATCTCTGATAGAAGAAAACACAGACAAATATAAATAAGCTTTATTTGTTCATGTGAGATTAAATTTCAAAACATAAACAAATTATAAGATTAAAGAAACATGTCATAGTTTTAACTGACAGTCGAAGCCATGAAATATGTAACCTTAACCAGTGCTTGATGTGGATAGTAGTGGTTGTACTAAATTGTCTTGATTATCAACTCATGTACATTTGAAAGAAAGGAAGAAAAACAAGAATGAAAAATTACAAAGAAAGATCACATTTTCCAAAGATCAAAACCAAGAATCCTTTACTGCTTGCAAAATTGATATTTATTAAAATTTCAAAAGGTTTCCAATTCAAAATACTGCTATGATTAGATTGAGTTTTCCTTCTTTTATACAAAAAATGTCTACAACCAAAATTGGTTGGGAAAACTATCTTTCAACCTTTAATTTACATCAATAGAATGATTCCCTAAATTTTAGTTGACTTTGTTGAAGTTGTTGGAACAAACTATTTGTTAATAAGTTGAAGAAGGAGTTTCCACATATCATTTTATGGGTATGAAATGACTTCATTTTCGTGAATTCAATATCCAAATCTGTATACTTTTCATACATGGGAGTAAGAACCAACAACTCTTTCACTTGACATAAAACATAAAAATCATCAACTAACATGTCCATAATAGTTTTCCCACTTAGCACATGTGATATTTTCTTGAACTTCTTATCATCTCCCCTGACCTTGAAAAGATGTTTCCTATATGATTCAAAAGGAATAATTTTACCCTTTTCACCCCAGATTGTTGGTAAACCCATATTTACCAATTTGTCAAATCTATTATTGAAAGTAACTACATTCTTTCTCAACATTATGAATTTATTTTGAGTTCGATGAATGCGATTCCTTTTGGTAAAAATCCTTTCAATATCCATAACTATATGAGTTCTGTTATTAATTCCTTTTTCTATCATTGCATCTCTGGAATGAGTATTTAGGAATTTAATCATTTGATCAACTATCTGAGGACTATTTCCCAAATCCAAAAAAGTTTGCTGCACAACTTTTTCATCTTCATGTATTAATGTCTTTTCCTCATCTACCACTTTGAAGCATTCCCATATTTTACCTATTTATGTTACAATATGATCCCAAATCAGATGTCTTTCCGCAATCAAATAAGCTTTACCATCCTTTTTTTGCTTCAATTTTTCAATCTCTGCTACTAAATTGGATTTTATGTTTTGATATTCACTGATAACTTTATCTTTATCTTTGGCCATATCTTGTAAAGTTTCAATTGTTTTCTTTAGTTTCTCAATCTAAAATCATTTTTGGTTAATGGATGATAAGGATTTGAATAGTTCATCTGAAAAATATGTTGGCTGAGATGATGGGTTTCCTCTCCTTTTCCAATTGATCTTTCATTAGGGCCATTTCTTGACCAATGCATATTTTTCATGTTTCATAGTGTGTAACTCATATGTTTGCACATGATCTATGCTAGGGATTTTGAGTTTTTTCTTTAATCCTTGAATTTCTTTGTCCCTTGTGGAAATGAAAGATTGTACAGATGCTACATCCTTTGGATTTTCCTCTAGGTCTATTACCCATTGTTCTATCTCTTTAATCTTGTTCATTTTGATTTCATTTGCTAGTTTTTCATATTTCAACTGTCTTGAAAGCTTATTTTTATGGGACTTATCGGTAAATGCAAACATAAATAGATCTCCCTAGATCCACATAGATATAGAACAAAACAAAACATAATATGATGCTTTCCCTACGCTCTAATCATTGAGTTTACTATCCAACAAGAGATGAGCAACATACCGTTTAAATATTGATTCCTCTTGTCGTCGTCCTAGCTACACTCCAATGCTTCCGTGATATTGAATCTACAAGGGAACACAAGCCAACCAAAGTGAAAGAAATATAATATACTCAATGAGAACTTATGCATGTGACCGAGGAATCATACAATAAAACAAAGCAAGTTTTATGGGAAGGAAACATATCACTGTATCATATAATAATGAAAGTGGAGATTACAACCAAAGACTTGATGTTGCAAGGTCCCCTTCTGATGACCCTTTGATCCAACACACGCACACTTGCTCCAATATTGAATGAAGAAGATCCACAATGACTAGATGAACTGAAATGAGGCTCTCAAGAATAATCCAATGCATAATTCTCCATACAATCTTAGATAATTCAACCTTCATTAACCTTGCTTAATCAAGCTTAGCCTTTTCCATGAGAAATCCCTCTTTATATAGGGGAAATAGATATGGTTGAAGAGATTAGGATGATCCCACCAAATTAGAGAAGCGAGTAGGATCCCAACCATACAGATGCCACCTCATCTTCTAGAAGACCCCCTTCTAGAAATTTCGTGAAGCTTAACCTTTTCTTAGTCTCTTGACATCATCACACCCTAGATGTGGAGCAACCTGCAGAGACGTCACAACCTAGCTTTAGGGCAGAGGGTGATGATCATGGATTGTCACACCCTACATATAGTGCAACCTACGATGACCTTCCTTAATAGGGTTTTTAGAAGATAAAGTTAGTCACTTTCCTCATGAAGACATGATCTTTTTGGGAACATGAACACATGTTGTTAGTGGATTACCAATATGACCAAAATAATGTATAGCAGAATGCCCCCCAAAGTATGAGGCTGGAACTTGTGAAAACCAAAATACTTTGTAGAATGTGTGTATTGGAAACAAAGAGTGCACCAATCGAGAACCTACAAAAAATCAAGCATCATCATAATAATATACTATTGTCCGAGGTAGGCATTCCCATACTCAGATTACAAAATTTCAAATGAGTCATTGCCACTAAATATACACTGTGGATCCATGTATTTATGAATCAACATAGCCACCCAGAATACACTGTGGATCTATGCACTAAATGATGTAAATTTAGACATAGAAACGAGACATACAAAGTGGATCTATGTATCAATACAAATCATGAATACTCCATCGCAGCCTGGACCAGAATGGTATGACCCAGGGTCTTCATTTCCGTCGTCCCTAAGTACAAATCTAACCATGCGATTAGATGTGCTGAAGTCGAACATGGTAGAAACCACTTGATTACCAGTCGATGATGAGAACCATTAACAAGTGCGAGGGAAATCACCATTAATGTCAATGACTCCCAAGGTACCCCGGTATAATCCAACGAGCGAATAAAGGAGTTGAAGTCGAACACTCGATGGAATCTTCCAATTAGGGGTCAATGATGTGAACGCACTGTTGAAAACAAAGAGACCTGCCATTGAGGCATGCTGGATCTAAGGCACTGAATGATTTCTATGTCTCATTCTTGGATAATGAACTGAATTCGACAGGAAAAGACTCTTCATATGAGGGCCTTGATGTATCCCCCATAAATGACACAAAATAAGTAACATATTTGAGAAATATCATAGTATGAAATGATTTGAAACTGACATAAGGAAGGCCAACACGGTAGAAAATTTATAACTGCAGATGGCCGACTCAATAGGAGGCTTATTAAGGATGGACTTCTCTTGAACATATGAATGGCACACCAATGGTCTTGGCAACATTGACTCAAGGAGGACCCAACATATGAACATGCAGATAGTCAAACGAGAGACAGATGGATTTCCCAACCCAGATACAATGATGAAGAGGGTGTTGGAAGATTGGTTGTTGTCATTGATGTCAACCCTAGTCATGGGTTTTGGACCGCAATATTGATGAAGGTATTTGGACATGAAGGGAAAATGCACATGCAGATACAACATCCATGGATGGATAGTATACATCATCTTTTTTCCGATTGGTATGTGGCATGTCACATGGATCCCTCATGGTTGAGGAGAAATGAATTTTGAAGATGACAAAAGTGAATTGAAAAGGAGGAAGTACATGTAGGCCTAGCGAAAATAATTAAAGAAAATAATTACAAAATAAAGAAAGTGTCAGGTCGGCCTAATGTTAAAAGGAAGTGACATAAATGGTATAAATAAATATCATTATACATTCATTTTGATACAAGTCGAATTTGAGGAGGGAAGAAGAAGTAAAAAGAAGCGATTTCAAAGGAGGATGAAGTCTTTTGGTGATGTGTTCTGGTATATGTTATTTTTCAGGTAATCTTACCATTTTGCTATAACATTTTCTAGAACGATTCAGATGGTGAAATCGCTATGGTATTGAGAAGACATATCAAGGTACTATGGTAAAATTTCATCTCTTGATTCGCTATAATTATTTAGATACACTACGTGGAATATAGGGTTGGCGAGCCAATCACGAAACTAGTCAATAAAAGGTGTTCCGGGTAAAAACAGTCATAACTTTTTCACTGAACTCCAAATGTGGTGGGACCACTTCCATTGGAAATAGTGCAATTTGTAGTTCTTATTAGTGAGTTTCAGAATCAGATGTTAAATATTGAGTGCGGGGCATCTTTGCCACAAGTTGGGTCTTATGAGCAGTTGAGAATGTAAAGTTTTTATCTCTCATATATTCTTGGGTGGAAGGAAGGGAAAGGATGAGAGTTAAAATCTCTCTTGATATTGGAGGATTGTATCTTCCCTCTTGGAGGTTTATCCCTACTCCGCCCCACATTTGATTGTAGCTACCTTTGGAAGTCGATACTTCCCTTGAACAAAAACTATTGATTATTTCCTCATATATTGTGCATGGTGTGTATTGTGGTGTATTGGTGCTTAATTATTATACTATTGTTAATTGCTCATTGGATATAATTGAATGGCTTAAGTATAAGTTGAAAAGGTTTTAAAATTGGCATCTTGGATATTGATTCACCCCCCTCTCGTGTATCAACAATTTGGTATCAGTGAGGTTACCTTGATGCAGTTTAACCCTTTGGAAGGAGAGATCCTATCTTGAGAAATGGAAGGAAACATTCCAAATGGGATTCCACCATTTGATGGGAAGCAATTTTGAATACTGGGAAAAATGAAATGGAAACTTACTTGAAAGCTCTTGGGGCAGATGTTTGGATCTCGCGGTTAGCCAAGATATATAATACTTGAAGAAACCAAAGAGGCTACTGACTGAGGAAGAGCAAAAGGAACAACAAACTGGCATTAGATACCATTCTGGATGGATTGGCAGATTCAGTGAAAATCAAGGTGGGATCATGTGCATCATCAAAATATCTTTGGACAAGCTACAAGAACTTTATACAAGGGAAAAAGTAGAAGAAAGAAGAAAGGTTGAAGAAGATTGCAACATCTTAGATTTCAAATAATAAAATAGAGGTCAGTTCTTTTTGCTTCAATTGTGAAGGAGTGGAAGTCCCGTTGAATTTGAATGTCCTCATCCAAGGATTGAAAAGAAGTGACACTGAAAAGTCAATGAAGAAGAAGAAAATCATAAAGAAAAATTATTCGACAAGAAGATGAGAATCTTAAAAATTGAAGCATGTTAAGATTGAAAATATCAAGCTCAAAGACATGAAACTAAGAAGTGAATTGGTTAGTTGTATCTGGTTGTATCTTAAAGAAACAATTAGAAGACTTTCAGAAACTGAGAGAAACCATTTCCTTAGAAACTCTACTTGAAGAAGCAAGAGAATAGCAAGTAAAGAAGGTCAATGATAAAAGAAAGAAAGGAAAGATTGTGAGAAACTTGAACAAAGAAGTTGTCTCATTGAGGAAGAGTATAAGAAACTCTCAAGTGCCAAAAGGAAGCAACACATCTTGGATGCATGGGTGAAACTTCATACAAAGAAGATGAAAGTACCAACAATAAGGTTGAAGAAAAAGCTACAGTAGGTTGATGAGAAGTGGACAGGGATACTAGAAAGAAAGAGTGATTACAAAAGAGATGAATATAGAAGCCTCTACAGCTTCAGAAATCATAGAAGCTCCAATCGGTATGAAGGAAACCCACAGAAGAATAGATCATGAACCCTGATCGACTACATCACAAAGCCCACCTCCAAGTTATCAAAGTTTCTTTCTTGGTCATTGGTATACTTACAAAAATTTTTGGACATAAAGGCAATTAATTAGAGAATCAATGAAAGGAACAAATACACAAGAAACATGAATGGTGTAACAGAAGATATGAAATAATCATGGATTTGTCAACATAAGTTATAATTCCATTTTACCTGTTGATGGACAAAAATATTGTATGCTACAAATGCAATTATCTTGATTACAAAGCACGGTGTAGATATATGAATGAAGATGTGCCTATACCAACATGATATGGAAGGAAAGAGATTCCAAACAATGAATTGTCCAAATAGCATTGACCGCTAAGAAAAATGCACAAAGAAGAGAAGATGAATGGTACATAGACAAATGGGTATTCTTACACATGATTGGGGATAAAGACAAATTCATCGGCTTGAAGAAAAAGGGTGTCTTGCATTGAGAGATGACTCATGCACCCAAAATACTTGGAAAGGTCAATAGTAAGAGGCAGGAAGAAAAAATGCATAAAAGAAGCAAAAGAATGTTCTATTGGTTGAAGACTTGAATCTGTCTACTCAGTGTTAGTAAAATGTGTGATCAAGGATACACTCTTCACGTTTGATTCGAAAAAATGTAAAATGAGAGAAAATAACTGGGAAGATTGGTTTACCCAGCGCAACAGAAGACCCAGACATATATACATCCTAGGCATAGAAGAAGAGAGAAGACAAAAGCCACACAAAGGATTCTAAGGAAAACGTCCAAAGACCAAAAATAAGGATAAAATATTATTGAGTGCCACATGCTTGGGGGGAACAACCCCAAAGAACAAAGTCACCTTTTCCAAGTGGCTTCGGGGAGAAGCCATACCCCCATTGATGGAAAGGGGGGATAGAATTTGTGATCATGATGATAGGGGAAGCATGAGTGTTTCCATCAATGACAAAGGGAGATTGGAAGGAACAGTTTGTTGTCATTGATGTCAACCCTAGTCATGGGTTTGGACAGCAAGATTGATAAAAGTATTTGAACATGAAGGAAAATATGCACATGCAGATACAACATCATGGATGGATAGTACATACATCATGCTTATTTCAGTGGTATGTGGCACTTCACATGTATCTCATGGTTGAGGAGAAATGGTACAGAAGATGGCAAAGTGAATTGAAAAGGGAAGTAAATGTAGGCCCTGAAGACAATTAAAGAAAACAATTACAAATAAGAAAGTGTCAGGTCAGTTCCAATATTTAAATAGAGCATAAATGGTATAAATAAAATATCATTATACATTCATTTGATACAAAAGTCGAATTTTAGAGGGAAGAAAAAGTAAAGAAGGTCATGTTTCAAAGGAGGATGAAGTCTTTGGTGATGTGTGTTCTAAGGTATGTTATTTTCCAAGTTAAATGCCTGGTTTGCTATGCTTTTTATAGAACAATTTAGATGGTGTAATCTCTATGGTATTGAGAATACATATCAAGGTACCTCTACGGTAAAAATTTCAGCTCTTGATTCACTATAATTATGGAATACACTCTATGGAATATAGGGTTTGTGACCAGTCCTGAAACTAGTCAATAGAAGCAGGTGTTCCCGGGGTAAAACAGTTATAACTTTTCATACAGACTCCAAATGTGAGTGGGATCACTTCCATTGGAAATATTATGGACTTTATTTTCTTTTGTGCATGTTTGAGAATCGGATGTGCGTATGTGGCCTTGGTATCTCTTGTACAAGTTGGGTCTTCTAGACAATTGAGAATTGAATAAAGGTTTATTATCTCTCATATATTCTTACAGGTGGAAGGAAAGGCAAGGATAGAAGAGTTAAAATATACTCTTGATATTGGAGGATTGTATATTCCTCTTGGAGTTTTATCCACTCCCTTTACATTTGGAAATTTTGTAGCTACCTTTGGAAGTCATTATATGAACAAAAAACTATGATTATTTCTCATATATTGTGCATGTGTATTGTGGTGTAATTCTTATACTATTGTTAATTTCTCATTGGATATAATTGAATGGTTTAAGTATAAAGTTGAATTTTTAAAATTATACTTGGATATTGATTCACACCCCTCTGGGTATCAACGGAGGGGTGATGTTAAAGAGAGATATTACTGCCACTAACACAAATACACATAGACACATTTCTTCCCAATCCCCCCCCATTTCTAGAGAGTACCTTTTTATTTTTATGAAATATTGAGGGAGATAACATATGATTGTTGATGTAATCCCATCCTTGAGGATGAGTCCCTCAAAATATATTTAACGAACCCTAAGAAAGAGTGTTAATTACCAAATACTTGAATACAAAATATCACAATAGATCCAAAGATATATGAATAATCACCACACAAGATATATGAAACCATATAGAAAACCACCACTTTATTATATCAAAACCCTTGAGGTAGGGAAACACCATACAATGGATCCTATTATGGAAGAGATCATCTCCTATTCACTTTACTCTTCAAGGGAGATCCTCCTATTGAGCTACCACTCAAATAAAATACTTTTATTCATGTCCCCTTACATTGATTTAGACCCCTAATAAAATACTTTTATTCATGTCCCCTTACATTGATTGAACCCCTTTATATAGTACTACCATCACCTAAGAACATTCTAGAGGAGGAATCTTTTAGAAGTAGAACCTTCTAAGAAGTCCTCTTACATTTATTGTATCTAACTACCCATTTATTATATCTAACTACCATAGTGTGCCTTATTTAATAATATAATTGACCTAGTACACCTTACATTGAATGGCCTCCACTATTATCACTATGGGCCCTCTAGGCCCCCCCACTACCTCTCTATCTACCTAACATTCCACCCCCCTTATAAAAGCGTTGTTCTCAATGCTTGATGTACAACCATATACCAAGGTCCCATGAATAAGTGTGGACCATAGTGATGAAGTAGACTAGATAACCAGGGTCCCATTGAGAAATGGAAGCCACCATGATGAAGTAGTCCAACCACCATTGTAAATCAGGGTCCCATGTCCAAGTGCTCATGTCACAGAAGATATCGACACCCAATAACCAATTGAAAATGATGCTTCCAATACTGACACCTATCATGTGGATCCAAATAAGAATATCCATCCACATAGTGGGAAAGTGTCAAATATGAATCTGGAAGGAAAAATATTGTTGTATAATATACATGCTGGACACCGGTAATCATAACTAGCTCCTGATGTGTCACATTGATGTGCTCTACAGAAGGTGGAGTAGAGTCAACAAATAAAAGATGAAAGTGGTTGTCATCCCAGAAATGACAACTATCCATATACCAATCATCACAATCGGCCTCAAAATCATACCAAGAATATATTTCTTGAGTATATTCATCCATGATGCTCGCCATAATAAATGTCTCATGCATGCTATCCAATGAATCTTGAATACTACAAAAACTATCATTGAGGCCATCTGCAAGGTCATGCAATCTGTCATGCAATATGCCACACAATTGGGCTTTGAATGATTCAATAATATGTAGAATTTCTTTGAGGGTTTGAGAAGAAATAGACATCTGATAACCCTATGAAAATTTATGAAATATGCAATCCCATCGCCATCATGAAAAAACACAAAAATAGAACAATAAATTACTGCAGAAAATCGTGGCATTTTCTGGAAAAACCTTGAAAATTTGCTGAATTTAAAATGCTCATAACTTCACTTCCCGGAGTCCATTTTAGATGATTTTTTTTTTTTAAATTGGGTGAAATTGTGAGAGAAACTAAGATATATAATTTTTTTGGGAAAATTCGGCCTCCAACTGCTACAAAAAAGAAAAAAAAATAAAAAATAAAAATAAAATCGTGCCACCGTTCGCAGAGAAAACCCTGAAAAATTGCAGATTTTAAAACTTCAATATCTTGACTTCCCAGACTTCGTTTTAGACGATTTTGTTTTTCAACTTGGGTGTTTTTTTAAGAGGAACTCATATATATAACTTTTTCTGCAATTTTTTCACACAAATATATCTAAAATTTCTGGAATGTCGCGACCCTCTTTTTTCTTCTCCGAATTTGTTTTTGCAAAAATAAAAAATATTTGACCACAATGTCTACCAAGGAAAGTTATCTGATACCAATTGTTAAGTACCTATATTAGATCTGAAAATATACTTCAATAAGACTAAGAATAATCCATAATCCATTCACCATAACATGAACAAAATAATATAGAGAAAACCCTTGAGGTAGGGCAACACCATACAATGGATCCTATTATGGAAGGGATCCTCTCCTGTTCACTTGCCTCTTCGAGGGGGCTTCATCCTATTGAGATACCACTCCAAAAACAATAATTCTCGTCATATCCCCTTACATTTCTTGAACACATTTATATAGTGCTACCATCACCTAATAACATTCTGGAGGATGAATCTTCTAGAAGTAGAACCTTCTAAGAAGTCCTCTTACATTTATTATATCTAACTACTCATTTATTATATCTAACTAACATAGTGGGCCTTATTTAATAATATAGTAGACCTAGTCCACCTTACATTGAATGGCCTCCACCATTATCATTATGGGCCCTCTGGGCTCCCCCACTATCTCTCTAGCTACCTAACAGAAGGAGTGGTTCGGTCCCATATGGGTCTTTCGATGTTTGTTTAATGAGTCCAAAGAGAGAAAACTCGAGGGTTTTTCATGTTTAGAGAGTTTGAAAAACACTTAAAGAGAAATCCATCAGTTCCTTTTTCATAAATTAGTTCGATGAGACCGAAAAAGTGATAACCTACCTCCCATCAAATGTTTTCTTGAAATACTTTTACGAGCGTGAAAAGAAAAAGGTCGCTAGACAATATTTTCATTTTTATAGAGTGTGGAAAGAGCTTAAAGGATACTCCACATGCTATGTTTTTCATGTTACCATTGCAAGTACGAAAAAGTGACAAAAGTATACTCGGTTACATTCTCATTGATTTACGAGCACGAGAAAGAATAAAAAACTAAGCTCAAAGTTTTTCCTGAAAAACTCTAAAAGGATTTGTACATGTGACAGATCTAAAAAGCAAACCCCAAAAATGTCTCCTTGTTCCAATGTTTTCACAACTGGACCTCTCATCTGTGAGAAATCAACACTTGCAATATCATTAGATCTTTAGGGTTTAGGTGAAATACATAAAATAAAATAAAAATAAAAATGAAAAAGAAAAAAGTAATAAATATGGGTAAAAACTTCATTTTACTATTTCATTGTTACTCCACCCAAAATTTGTTCCAAAACCTCCCATTTACCTCAAATTTCCATTGTGGATTGTGGAAAGCACAGTTGATTATTTGACACATGGTCTCCACAGAACAGGTAATTTTCATCTCTTTCAACTTTTCATGGATCAATTTTTTCTTTTCATTCATTGGAAATGGCCTTTTGAGTTGCATTTTCAAGGGTACCAGCGCGCGAAGGTTGTCGCAGGCACCCTATATCGTGCCCTGCGATGAACTAGGATTGTCGCATGCGGCCTTTAAGCTGGCCTACAATGACTCCACGCCGTACGGGTGTCTAGACTTGGGATGTGTGCAAATCAATTTTTTTTTTGAGATGTATTTGCCAATAAAAAGTTTCCAGGGAAGAGATGAAGATGCTAATCCCTCTTTTATGTTCCATTGTAGGTTTTCATGGTAAAAAATGATGGAATGGAAAGAGAGAGAGCATGAGGAGGAAGACTACATTTCCGGGAAGGACCCGAGAATGGTAAATGCCCTCTGACAGTGTGGATTGTAAAAATTTTCAAAATTCAGGGTATGAGGGCCCAATTTAGGTTACTGGAATACTTAGTTCACATGTGGGATGTGAATCAACAGGAATTCCGAGTGGGTTCTCAAATTTTGACAATATATTTCGAGGATATCTATTTCTTTACGGGCTTGTGTCAGTGTGGGTCTCGAGTTACGCTGACAGGTAGCAGGGGAGGTGGTGAGCCCACGAGTCACTATATTAGTGAACATTGCATACCCGATACTCAGAAGCATAGTGACGAAGTCACTATCAGAGATGTCCATGACTTGCCCCTATGGACCATCCTCTACACTATCACACGTATGGAAGGGAGCGTAGCTCCTCATATGGCTCTTTAGAGCTACTTCCAGTATGCACTGGAATGTATGGAGCCCCGAGTTTTCAACTGGTGTGACGAGGTTCTCAGAAGCATGAAAAAAAATTAACCAAGTGCATGAATGGTGACTTGAAACAGTTAGGATATGGTTTGATTTTGGTTTCCTTCTTCCCGGAGAGGGTCCCATCTTTATGCTTGCAGGTAGAGTGGGGTATAACTTCCCCACATGATCCAAGAATGCAAAGGTGGGTCGACCTCATGGAACAACATGTGACTGGTCCTATCATCAAGTATAATGATGTTTTCTTTGACTGGTCCTATGAAATTTCATGAAGCTTAACCTTTTCTTAGTCTCTTGACATCATCACACCCTAGTTGTGGAGCAGCCTACAAAAATGTTGCAACCTATCTGTTGAGTTCTCAACACACCCTAAAAGTTCTGTGACCACTTCCTTTTGGGTACCACCTCGTCTTCTACCTTCGATTGTTTTCACCGTGGTTTGAGCTTGATAACCTTCTTATCTGATATATCTGAGTTTCTCTTGAGCATATTAAGAACCATCCTGAGGAACACCATGACTGATCAAGGAACCAATGCCCCAGATTTCTCCCGGCCTACTTGAGAAGTTTGACATCGGTGAAAGATTAAGGTAGAGAAAATTGTATGGGAAGTCAAATCAGCCGAGTGCCGACATTATTCGGCATCGACCGATACAAGTATCTCTTTCATGAATATAGCCTCTGAAAAGATTTTGCCGAAGACCGATTCTTTCAGCTTCAGCAGAAAAGTGCGATTGTAAGCACTGCACATAGATAAAAGCAACACTGTCGACCGTTGAACTCCCGAAACAAGTTTGATATCGGAGAGAGGGAACTAATTAATCACTTCAACGACTCTTGGTATCGGTAGTTGTGACCTCTAGTCTTTTCTCAAAAAACTCTCGGTACAAGTGAAATTCCATGCATGACTTTTATCCACTAGCCAAATATCTTTCCATGATTAACTTTTTTTTTTTAAATAACAAAAATCGATAATCCCGTGGAAGTAGTAATTGATATCAAAGTTTTACAAAGAAAAACATTAACAAACTCGCGACGTAATAACAATGATTCCAAAAGATCTAATATTTTACGCAAAATATTTAAAGGAGAATACACGTTTGATTCATAGCATGATACTTTTCAACTTTTATTTATATACAATCAAACACCTCCACCAAGCTTAGTTTACATACGAATAGACAACCCCAATGGCTCGGTTAACCTGCCCAATCACCGTGATATTACAAAATTTTGCAAAGAAGAAAGACAAAGAGGTGTTAAGCCACGCTTCCAGGAACACAGGGTGAGAAACCGCTAACTACGTATCTCCTATGCTTTGGTCGTCTCTTAGGTTGTCTTCCGCGCTTTGTGGTGTCTTATTCTCCGTTATCACTGCCATCTGTTGTGCCTCACATAACTCCACGATTGTGTCTTGTGCTTCCCAAATTTGTCTCTGCAGCCAAACAGTGCTCCCCGCGCGACCTTGCAGCGACAATATCCTTTGGGTTTTTTCTGCCAACTGACACCACAGTTCCCTATTCTCTTGGTAAATCTCAGCTATTTCAAATTGATCCTTCTCTATTTGTTGAGCGAAATTTTAGATGAAAGCACTCGGCTCTTCGGCCCTCCCCTTTCTTCTTTTGCCTCCTTTTCCAACGGTCCCAACCAACTCTGAACGATCGGTAGGCATTACAAAATACTCGAGGGTTGGACGTGCCCTCAGTTCGCCCTTGGGGCGGTCCCCCTCTCCTTCCTGAGTTTTCTTCTTAGGCCTTCCTCTTCTCCGTGGTTTCTGTCCCAGAGAAGGCGTAGTTTCCAACTTATTTCTCCTGGACATATCTGTGACCACCCCAAGCTCATGTTTGGATGCTGACACTACCTCTAGGAAGATAGCTGTACCCCTCGAAGCCCACATGAAGGAGTTCCAGGTGCACTGGGGCTGATACCTCGCACTCCGGCTGCCTCGTGGACCTTGTCTTGTGTTTGAAGGAGACCTTATAATCGCAAAATGTAAAAAACTCAAGACATCTGTAGATGGAAAATGATTACTCAACTGGACGTCGCCAAGATGAACCTACTGAACCAGATCCCTAGGGAATATGAGCTTGGCATATAAGAAGGATTGCTCGCAAAGATCTTGGATTTATAGGGAAATCAAAGAGAGACACTAGGCTCACCAACATAATGCTCGCGCCTCACGACATGATTTTTGAAAAATTTTGGTACGTCGCAGCTAATCGATGGATGCGATCCAGAACATGAAAGCACTACCGATCGTGGTTGCAAGAAAGCGTGCGGTGCGATCCTTTCGATCCTTTTGAACTTTAGAACCTCCGTTATTTATAAATGATGCTTGGAACGCTTGGTGGTATGAGTTCTGAAGGAATTTAATGACCTTCTCTGTACGATATCTGACCTCTTGGGAGCACACAAGCACATAATTCATCCTCGACGCCCTTTTTCCCAAAGGTCAAGTAATTACTGTGATAATTATACATTCATGTCTATCATACTTTATTAGCCACACTAAAACATGCTGAGGTGTTCATTTATACCAAAGAGGAGCAGCGGCCTCACAAGTCACTCGAAGGAAGCGTTTGGGATCACGTAAGTATTAAAAATGACTGAGACTAGCAAAATACACAGGTACGTGTTGATATTTTGTTTATTTATGTCAGATCATGGGTTGCTTGATTGCTAAACTACTTCCATTTAATTGCAGGAAGAACCTTCCTGATCACTTACTAGAGTTTGTCCTGTGATCTCGCCAAAGAACTGAAAGAATCACCGAAGTGACGAAGTGTGTTGAGCTCTTGATTTTGACATCCCGATATTAATTGACCTAAGTGGAATGATCAAGCTGTGCGTCAAACAAGATGCATCATGGGCCGAATAATGTGAAAAGGTCACTGATGCAAAGCTTGAGAAAGTACAATAGTTCACAGGACATCCAATCAAAGCCAGAGCCATACTTCAAAAGTTGAACTTCAACCTCGCAAAATATCTGGTGCACGCAACAGACATCAGGGGAATCTATGCGGCTCCAACAGAACAACACATGTTTCCATGGGCCAACACATGTGAAGAACTCTTTATCAGATGGTCTGATTATGAAAGAGTCCACCCTTTTCAAGAAACAACTCGGATGGACTGTTGAAAGACTATTAAATGATGACGCCACGTGGTGATTCTTGATTAGCTCAAATTGTATTTTACCGTTAATTACTAATAAGACTTTATATTATAAATAGGAACATTGACCGATGGTTAAAGGGTCTATGGTTGTTGTAAGAAATCTTTTCTTTTAGTTGTTGATAATTATTTTGATACTGCTATGAATTAAGAAGTCCTTCTGGGACAGAGACAAGCTATTTTATCAGATGTATGTGATTGGAGTTGGAGAAGAATTACTTCCTTTCCTATTCTATGAATGTTGCGGTAAATGAGTAAGAGCAATTAATTATGTTTTCAAGTTATCTGGTACAATGTTTTGATGTTCCTTGCTTTAAATGATGAAAGTAAATCATTGTGCTTCTATGTGATGAATGCCTTGGTAGATGAATTATTTT
>SNQJ01S0013265.1:128125-164783 GCA_010110895.2 Picea sitchensis | reverse complement strand
AAAAAAAAAAAAAAAAAAAAAAAAAAAATCGTTCCACCGTCCGCAGAGAAAACCCTGAAAAATTGCAGATTTTAAAACTTCAATATCTTGACTTCCTAAACTCCGTTTTAGACGATTTTGTTTTCGAAATTGCGGTTTTTTTTAAGAGGAACTCAGATATACAACCTTTTTCTGCAATTTTTTCACATAAATATATCTAAAATTTCTGGAATGTCGCGACCCTCTTTTTTCTTCTCTGAATTTGTTTTTTCAAAAATAAAAAATATTTGAAAACAATGTCTACCAAGGAAAGTTCTCTGATACCAATTGTTAAGTACCTATATTAGATCAGGAAATATACTTCAATAAGACAAAGAATAATCCATAATCCATTCACCATAACATGAACAAAAGAATATAGAGAAAACCATTGAGGTAGGGCAACACCATACAATGGATCCTATTATGGAAGGGATCCTCTCCTGTTCACTTGCTTCTTTGAGGGGGCTTCATCCTATTGAGATACCACTCCAAACACAATACTTCTCTTCATATCCCCTTACATTTCTTGAACACGTTTATATAGTGCTACCATCACCTAATAACATTCTAGAGGATGAATCTTCTAGAAGTAGAACCTTTTAAGAAGTCCTCTTACATTTATTATATCTAACTACTCATTTATTATATCTAACTACCATAGTGGGCCTTATTTAATAATATAGTAGACCTATTCCACCTTACATTGAATGGCCTCCATCATTATCATTATGGGCCCTCTGGGCTTCCCCACTACCTCTCTAGCTACCTAACAGAAGGAGTGGTTTGGTTCCATATGGGTCTTTCGATGTTTGTTTAACGAGTCCAAAGAGAGAAAACTCGAGGGTTTTTCATGTTTAGAGAGTTTGAAAAACACTTAAAGAGAACTCCATCAGTTCCTTTTTCATAAATTAGTCCGATGAGACTGAAAAAGTGACAACTTACCTCCCATCAAATGTTTTCTTGAAATACTTTTACGAGCGTGAAAAGAAAAAGGTTGCTCGACAATATTTTCGTTTTTATGGAGTGTGAAAAGAGCTTAAAGGATACTCCATGTGCTTCGTTTTTCGTGTTACCATTGCAAGTACAAAAAAGTGACAAAAGTATACTCGGTTACATTCTCATTGATTTACGAGCACGAGAAAGAAAAAAAACTAAGCTCAGAGTTTTTCCTGAAAAACTCTAAAAGGATCTATACATGTGACAGATCTAAAAAAAAAACCCAAAAAATGTCTCCTTGTTCCAATGTTTTCACTCCTGGACCTCTCATCTGTGAGAAATCAACACTTGCAATATCATTAGATCTTTAGGGTTTAGGTGAAATACATAAAATAAAATAAAAATAAAAATGAAAAAGAAAAAAGTAATAAACATGGGTAAAAACTTCATTTTACTATTTCATTGTTACTCCACCCAAAATTTGTTCCAAAACCCCCCATTTACCTCAAATTTCCACTGCGGATTGTGGACTGCACAATTGACCATTTGATGAATGGTCTTCGCAGAACAGGTAATTTTCATCTCTTTCAACTTTTCATGGATCAATTTTTTCTTTTCGTTCATTGGAAATGGCCTTTTGAGTTGTATTTTCAAGGGTACCAGAGCGCGAAGGTCGTCGCAGGTGCTCTGTATCGTGCCTTGCGATGAACTAGGATCATCGCATGTGGCCTTTAAGCTGGCCTGCAATGACTCCACGCCATACGGGCATCCAGGCCTGCGATGTGCGCAAATCAAAAAATGTTTTGAGATGTATTTGCCAATAAAAAGTTTCCAGGGAAGAGATGAAGATGCTAATCCCTCTTTTATGTTCCATTGTAGGTTTTCACGGTAAAAAATGCTGGAATGGAAAGAGAGAGAGCATGAGGAGGAAGACTACATTTCCGAGAATGACTCGAGAATGGTAAATGCCCTCTGACAGTGTGGATTATAAAAATTTTCAAAATTCAAGGTATGAGGGCCCAATTTAGGTTACTGGAATACTTAGTTCACATGTGGGATGTGAATCAACAAGAATTCCAAGTGGGTGCTCACATTTTGACAATAGATGTCGAGGATATCTATTTCTTGATGAGCTTGTGTCAGTGTGGGTCCCGAGTTACGCTGACAGGTAGCAGGGGAGGTGGCGAGCCCATGAGTCACTATATTAGTGAACATTGCATACCCAATACTCAGAAGCATAGTGACAAAGTCACTATCAGAGATGTCCGTGACTTGCCCTATGGACCGTCCTCTACACTATCACACATATGGAAGGGAGCATAGCTCCCCATATGGCTCTTCAGAGCTACTTCTAGTATGCACTGGAATGTATGGAGCCCCGAGTTTTCAATTGGTGTGACGAGGTTCTCAGAAGCATGAAAAAAAAATTAACCAAGTGCATGAATGGTGACTTGAAACAGTTAGGATATGGTTTGATTTTGGTTTCCTTCTTCCTGGAGAGGGTCCCATCTTTATGCTTGCAGGTAGAGTGGGGTATAACTTCCCCACATGATCCAAGAATGTAGAGGTGGGTCGACCTCATGGAACAACATGTGACTGGTCCTATCATCAAGTATAATGATGTTTTCTTTGACTAGTCCTATGAAATTTCTTGAAGCTTAACCTTTTCTTAGTCTCTTGACATCGTCGCACCCTAGTTGTGGAGTAGCCTGCAGAGATGTTGCAACCTATCTGTTGAGTTCTCAACACACCCTAAAAGTTCTGTGACCACTTCCTTTTGGGTACCACCTCGTCTTCTACCTTTGATTGTTTTCACCGTGTTTTGAGTTTGATCACCTTCTTATCTAATATATCTGAGTTTCTCTTGAGCATATTAAGAACCATCTTGAGGAACACCACGACTGATCAAGGAACCAACGACCTAGATTTCTCCCGGCCAACCTGAGAAGTTCGGAATCGGTGAAATATTAAGGTAGTGAAAATTGTATGGGAAGTCAAAGCAGCCGAGTGCCGAGATTCTTCGGCGTCGACCAATACAAGTATCTCTTTCATGAATATAGCCTCCGAAAAGATTTCACCGAAGACCGATTCTTTTGGCTTCGACAGAAAAGTGTGATTATAAGCGCCACACATAGATAAAAGCAACACTGTTGACTGCTGAACTACCGAAACAAGTTCAGTATCGAAGAGAGGGAACTAATTAATCACTCCAATGACTCTTGGTATCGGCAGCTGTGACCTCTAGTCTTTTCTCAAAAAACTCTCGGTACAAGTGAAATTCCAAGCATGACTTTTATCCACTAGCCAAATATCTTTCCATGATTAACTTTTTTTTTTTAAATAACCAAAATCGATAATCCCGTGGAAGTAGTAATTGATATCAAAGTTTTACAAAGAAAAACATTAACAAACTCGTGACGTAATAACAATGATTCCAAAAGATCTAATATTTTACACAAAAGATTTAAAGGAGAATACATGTTTGATTCACAGCATGATACTTTTAAACTTTTCTTTATATACAATCAAACACCTCCGCCAAGCTTGGTTTACATATGAATAGACAACCCCAATGACTCAGCTAACCTGCCCAATCACTGTGATATTACAAAATTTTGCAAAGAAGAAAGAGAAAGAGGTATTAAGCCACACTTCTAGGAACATAGGGTGAGAAACTTTGTGGTGTCTTATTCTCCATTGTCACCGCCATCCGTTGCACCTCACGTAACTCCACGATTGTGTCTTGTGCTTCTCGAAGTTGTCTCTGCAGCCAAACAGTTCTCCCTGCATGACCTTGCAGCGATAATATCCTCTGGGTTTTTTCCACCAACTGATGCCACAGTTCCCTATTCTCTTGGTAAAGCTCGACTATTTCAAATTGAGCCTTCTCTAGTTGCTGAGCAGAATTTTAGATGAAAGCACCCGGCTCTTCGGCCCTCCCCTTTATTCTTCTTCCTCCTTTTCCAGTGGTCCCGACCAACTCTGAACGATTGGTAGGCATTACAAACTCCTTGAGGGTTGGATGTCGACTCAGTTCGGCCTTGGGGCGGTCCCCCTCTCCTTCTCGAGTTTTCTTCTTAGGCCTTCCTCTTCTCTGCGGTTTCTGTCCTGGAGAAGGTGTAGTTTCCAACTTATTTCTCTCAGACGTATCTATGACCACCCCAAGCCCGTGTTTGGATGCTGACGCTACCTCTAGGAAGATAGCTGTACCTCTCGAAGCCCACATGAAGGAGTTCCAGGTGCACTGGGGCTGAGACCTCGCACTCCGGCTGCCTCGTGGACCTCGTCCTGTGTTTGAAGGAGCCCTATAATCGAAAAACGTAAAAAACTCAAGACGTCCATAGATGGAAAAGGATTACTCAACTGGACGTTGCCAAGATGAACCTACCGAACTAGATCCCTAGGGAATATGAGCTTGCTAGCAAAGATCCTGGATTTATAGGGAAATCAAAGAGTGACACTAGGCTTGCCAACATAATGCTCGCGCCTTGTGACATGATGTTTGAAAAATTTTGGTACGTCGCAGCTAATCGACGGTGCGATCCAGAACATGAAAGCGCCACCGATCGGGATTGCAGGAAAGCGTGCGGTGCGATCCTTTCGATCCTTTTGAACTTTCAAACCTCCGTTATTTATAAATGATGCTTGGCACGCTTGGTGGTATGAGTTCTGAAGGCATTTAATGACCTTCTCTATACGATGTCCGACCTCTCAGAAGCATACAAGCACATAATTCATCCTCGACACCCTTTTTCCCAAAGGTCAAGTAATTACTGTGATAATTATACATTCATGTCTATCATACTTGATTAGCCACACTACAACATGCTGAGGTGTTCATTTATACCAAAGAGGAGCGGCAACCTCACAGGTCACTTGAAGGAAGTGTTTGGGATCACGTAAGTATTAAAAATGACTGAGACTAGCAAACTACACAGGTACGTGTTGATATTTTGTTTATTTATGTCAGATCATGGGTTGCTTGATTGCTAAACTACTTTTATTTAATTGCAGGAAGAACCTTCCCGATCACTGATTAGAGTCTATCCTGTGATCCTGCCAAAGAATTGAAAGAATCATTGAAGTGATGAAGTGTGTCGAGCTCCTGATTTCGACATCCCAATATTAATCGACCTAAGCAGAATGATCAAGCTGTACGTCAAACAAGATGCGTCATGGGCTGAATAATGTGCAAAGGTCACTGATGCAAAGCCCAAGAAAGTACAATAGTTCGTAGGACATCCAATCAAATCCATAGCCATACTTCAAAAGTTGAACTTCAGCCTCGCAAAATATCGGGTGCACGCAACAGACATCAGGTGAATCTATGCGGCTCCAACAGAACAACATAGGTTTCCATGGGCCAACACCTATGAAGAACTCTTTATCAGATGGTCTGATTATGAAAGAGTCCACCCTTTTCAAGAAACAACTCGGATGGACTGTTGAAAGACTGTTAGATGATGACACCATGTGGTGATTCTTGATTAGCTCAAATTGTATTTTACCATTAATTACTGTTAAGACTTTATATTATAAATAGGAACATCGACTGATGGTTAAAGGGTCTATGGTTGTTGTAAGAACTCTTTTCTTTTGGTTGTTGATAATTATTTTGAGACTGCTACGAATTAAGAAGTCCTTCTGGACTAGAGACAAGCTATTTTCATCAGATGTATGTGATTGGAGTTGGAGAAGAATTACTTCCTTTCCTATTCCATGAATGTTGCGGTAAATGAGTAAGAGAAATTAATTATGTTTTCAAGTTATCTGGTACAATGTTTTGATGTTCCTTGCTTTAAATGATGAAAGTAAATCATTGTGCTTCTATGTGATGAATGCCTTGGTAGATGAATTATTTTTCTTACCGTGACATTGATTACAGTTGTGTTTCCTTCTCAATGCTAAGTAGTTTACCTCAGCTATGTGATGAACGTATCGATAGATGAATTATTTTTCTTACCCTGGTCTTGATCATATATGTGTCTTCTTTCTTCTAAGTAGCTTTTTCAGACAGTAGTTGGATGCTCTTTCAGTTAAAGTATTATTACTGAGCCCCTTTGGCATAGTATCATTGTCTGCATGTTCAAGTAGCGGGTTATCCCAAGCTCAACCCCTTCCCAATAGTTAAAACTCTTGTCCTATCTTCGACAAGTTGGTTTATATTGGCTTGCATCTCTTGTACCTGCCCCACCTAAGAGAAAATACAGAAAAAACTATTTTAACCAAAGGAAGAGCATTCACCAGAAAACAAAAAAGCTCATCGATAATTTGGCCAGATTGTAAGATTTGGAGAACCATTCCACTCCAAACATTGGAGTGTCTAATTAGGCCTCAGTGGCAGGTTTGGTTCCTACTATTGAATTAAGGGATTTAAGCCCCATCAACAAAACTAGCACTAGAAGGAGGGTCTGAGAATGAATGGATGAATATGTAAGTTATATGATATTTTGAACAGCCTTAGATTTGTAATGACCCACATGCATGTCTAGTCATCCAACATACAACCCACCTTTACCAAGTACTCCCGAAGAGGATAAATCACCCCACTCCGAGGAAGGACATCTTCACCTTGAAATACCTTACGCTCTCCCTCACGAGGAACTGAATTAGTTTAGAAGGATTACCAGAGCCTACACCCAACAAATCGATGCATTTCCCTTCACCCCCATCCTCCCTCGAAGAAAACAACAAAGCAGACTAGTAGTCAACACTCCCGACGAAGTTTTCGTACATTCCGTTGAAGACTTAATAGACTTCGTGATCACTGAAATCCAAGAGCCTCTTGACCTCATACCCGAGACACCAGTTGGCGACATCTTCAAACCTAATGATCTTTCAGAAGAGGAATATCCTGACTCCGACTTCGAAGAAATGGAAGAGAAAAATGATCGAGAAGAAGAGAGGGAAGTTCCACTTCAATACAACCAACGCTGGTTGGTCGAGGACGCCATGGCCGTCCCTGGACAAGTACACAATCTCCCTCGACACCTGGAAAAGTTGCTCCCCAAGTATGATCCTGAAACCTCAGGATCGCCCGAAGATCATATCAAGAAGTTCATACTCACGATCAGGCTTATGAACGTTCAACATGAAGACGTGGTATGCAGACTTTTCCCCTACACGTTTGAGAACTTAGCTTCCACTTGGTATTTTAACTTGCCAGTAGGATCCATAACCAGCTAGACTAAGTTCCAAAAGGAATTCATAGACAAATTTGCTGAAGAAACTACCACGTGAGCCCTTATGGCCGAATTATTCACAACCACCATGACCCCAAAGGAAAGGGTCAAATATTTCAATCAAAGATTCACGACTATCCTAAACAAATTCCAGCCCGCGGCGAAACCGGCTCAAGAGTTGCAAATCGAGGCCTATGCCAATGTGCTTCCGACCTCTATTTCCATGTTCGTTAAAAGAGATGCTAAGAAAATCCTCACGGAGAATTTTGAAGAGGCCAAGATGATAGAGTTCCAGATGAAAGGGAGTAAATAAGGCTAGGCATCTCTAGCGAGAAAAGAGAGCCAACCCCCTCCCAGGAGAGGAATCCTCTTGACTAGACCACCGGGGAAGCTAGTTGAATCAACTTCCGATAAGGGTAATGGAGATATAGAAGACCTACAATGCATGGTCAAGAAACTATCAAATGAGATTATAGATATGAAAAGAAATGCGGGTGAGGGAAACCAAGGCCAAAGACCCTATAAGCCTTTCTTTAAAATAAATCAGCCTTTCAAAGCAATTGAACCTCCCCCAACCAACCTAAACATTGACTTAGGGAATGTCGTGTCTGATTCTTTCTGTACGTACCACCAAGAGAACCACTCAGAAAGGGAATGTCCTCAGTGGGTCCATGCCATGAATTTAATGGCTAATCATTTTATGGGTGAAGTCTCTCTGACTGAACCATCCAACAGTTCGTTCTGTAACATTGCCGATTAGGAAGCGGTTGACCCACCACAAGACACGACCATGCTGATATGGGATCCCGATGTGATCGCGTCTTCAGATGATCTGTTTAAACCTCAGGCACCATCCACAGAGATATCGATGCTACAGACACGTAGTAAGGGTCAACCTGACCCAAAAGATACCAATGCCACCCGTGCCTCACAAAGTAAATTAACTACCGATTGCTCGAGAATGCCTTTCACTCCCGGTAAAAATCCTATAAGTAACCATACTCATGATTCTTCTAAATTAGATTACAATGTAGTAGAAGATTTGAAGAAACTGAAAGCTAATGTATTGGTTATGTACATATGTAGAATCCCTCAATAGAAAGACCTTCTATTGCAAGCTCTAAGTTTAGTAGAAAACTCGACCATCGACGATGGTCAGGAGAAGAATCCACCCTCTACGGGTTTGGAAAGAAACCCAATGATAAACACCTACTTAGAAGGTAGGAAGGAGAGGCCTTTTGTACCACATTTCCTTTTAACGTTCGAAGTCTTCAACATGAATCTCCACAACTATCTGGTAGATTCCGGGGCATCTTCCAATGTCATGCCCATGGCCGTATGTAACAAATTAGGTGTTGTCCCTCTAAAAAGTGATAATAATGTCATACAACTGGACAGGACCCAGGTCAAAGTCTTGGGGGAACTCAAAGATGTGATGATCAGGGTATCCAATCATCCTAATTTCATGCAGGTGATTGACATCATTGTGGTGGATATCCCTGAGGCATATGGGCTATTATTGAGCCGAGATTGGTCCAATAAACTAAATGGATACTTCAACACAGAATGGGCACACCTTTCGCTACCACTGAAGGGATACAAGAACATGATCAGAATCGATAGGGAAAGATATCTGAAACATACGGTAACTGACCTGGAAACCCCGAACGAACCAACCTCTACCGATTTTCCTATACTAGGGAATTATTCTTGTGATTCTCACTTTGACAATTTTTCTCCTCTCCTGTCTGATGTTTCACTTACCCAAAGCTCCGAGATGATATTTCAAGAAGAATTCCCGATGCCAATGGAAGATTCTCTCTTTTGTCAAGACCTAGTGTTAGGTCTTCTGGAAGAAAAGATCGAAGAGCGGAACACTGATTGGAATGGAAATCATCGCTTGCAAATTTGGACCCTTTATTTTGATGGATCCAAGTCAGAAGAGGGTTTGGGAGTAGGGTGCATCCTCATCTATCAAAAGGGTAAATGCCATTTCTTGTCTTGTAGACTAGAATTCGAGTGCACCAACAACACTGTTGAGTATGAAGCCCTAGTACAAGGGTTAAAGAAATCCATAGATATTAATTTCAAGGAATTAAAGGTGTTCGGGGACTCGAAAATCATTATTAGACAAGTGAGAAACACTATACACTACAACTCCCCTCATCTTAAGAACTGCCGACAGGAGGTGCGGAGGCTGATAGAATGCTTTGAAGCTTTCAATATCATTGTGATCCCTAGAGCGAAGAACATTATTGTTGATTCCTTAGCCATCGCTGCTTCAAGAATCTTGTCTTTAGAATATTATGAAGCCTCCCGATTCACTATAGAACTTCTCTACAAGCCATTGGTACCTAAAAATATCTCTAATTGGAAAGTCTTTGAGGGGGATGAACAGATCAAAAGCTTCTTGACCAATCAAGACAACTTCAAAGATCTCTCTATTGATGATGAAGAGTTCCAAGAGCAACTAATGGAAACCAATCCTCGAGAGGGTCAACATGTGGATAAACCAAAGGCTCACAAAATTCCAAAAGGGATAACAAATCTAGAGAATTTGTTTGATCTAAAGGAACGATTCAAAGGACCTAAAAATGCAAACACTGGTAGCTCCTGCCCCCTCCACAAAACTGTAAATCTTGGAACCCCAGACAACCCAAAGTATGTAAATCTCGGCAAAATGATATCTAAAGAGGAGAGGAAAGACTACCTCAAATTATTCAAACAATACCAAGATGTGTTCGCCTGGTCCTATAAAGATTTGACAACGTATGATACCCACATATTTCAACACACCATCCCGTTGAAACCTGAAGTCAAACCTTTTCAACAGAAGCTCCGAAAGTACCACCCATCCTTGGAACCCCTAATGTATCAAGAGTTAAGGAATCTTTTAGATGAAAAGATAATTTTCCAAGTTAGACATTCCGCCTGGGTAGCGAACCTTGTTCTAGTAAGAAAAAAGTCAGGAGAAATCCGATTATGCGTAGACTTTCAGAATCTCAATAGAGATTCAGAAAAGGAAAATTATCCCATCCCGCCGATGGAGCAACTCATACAGACCGTGTCAGGCTTGGAAATTTTCTCCCTTCTAGACGGTTTCTCAGGATACAACCAAGTGTTGGTTTCAGAGGAAGACCGATTAAAAACTACCTTCCAGATCAAATGGGGAACCTTCGCTTATAAACACATGCCTTTCGGCTTGATTAACACAGGAGCGATCTTTCAAAGGGCAATGGACATGGAATTTTGGGGGCTTATAGGTAAATGTGTGGTAGTGTATTTAGATGACATAACGGTGTATTCGAAGAATAGAGAGGAACACATCCAACACTTAACTCAGATTTTTGAAAGATGCCGAAAATACAATATATCACTCAATCCTAAGAAAACTATATTCAGTGTTGAAGAAGGTAAGTTGTTAGGTCATATTATATATCAAGTGGGAATTCGCATAGACCCCGAAAGGATTAAATCCATAGCTCAACTCCCACTACCCCATAACAAGAAGGCTATGCAGTCTTTTTTCGGGCAAATTAATTTTGTAAGGAAATTCACCCCCGACTTCACCGAAATCATCAAACCCTTACAAAAAATGATTCGCAAAGATTCCAAGTTTAAGTGGGATGATGAACGAAAATACGCTTTCAACAACATCAAAGCTTCCATATCCCGGGCCCCGGTGTTGCGAAGTCCCGATTTCAATAGAGACTTTGACCTTTATACTTTCGCCTCTGACCAATCACTAGCTGCGGTTTTGACTCAGAAGGACAACGACAACAATGAAGCCCCGATGTCATTCATGAGCACCAACCTTGAAGGAGCCAAGCTCAATTACCCCACCATAGACAAGCAGGCCTACGCGGTCTATAAAGCAGTAAAGCATTTTAGGTCGTACATCCTCAAGAATCACACTAAGGTGATTGTGCCACACCCCGCAGTCCAATCCTTGTTTACCCAACAAGAAATGGGAGAAAGAAGAGGGAATTGGATGGTGGTATTCCAGGAATTTGATCTAGATATAAAACCCGTCAAGTTAGTAAAAGGACAAGGTTTGTACAAACTCTCAGCCGAAGCTCAAGTTCAAGCAAACCAAGATCCAGGGTGGTATAATGAAATAACACTGTGGTGTGGTGAAGCAACATACATTTTGCTAGGACCGGACTCCTGGTACAAGGATTTGGCTCATCTATTACATCAAGGGACTTGTCCTGAAAACCTCAACCCCAGAGAAAGGAAAGCCCTCCAATTAAAATCCGCACAATATTTCCTCATCAATTTGGTACTCTTCCAGATCAACTATGACGGGGTATTACTGAGGTGTCTCGAATGTGAAGGAACCGATAAAGTGTTGAAAGAACTCCATGATGGCCCCGTTGGGGGGCATTTTGCAGGGAACACCACCACTCATAAGGTTCTGAGAGTCGGTTATTATTGGCCCATTTTGTTCAAAGACGCTCATGCTTACGCTAGGAATTGTAAGACTTGTCAAATAAGTGCTGGAAAGGAGAGAAGGGCAACAATCCCACTTCAACCTATAACTGTCTCTAGACCATTTGAGCAGTGGGGCCTGGATATCATAGGATAAATTATGCCCAATTCTTCAAAATTGCACAAGTATATTCTTACTGCCACCGACTATTTCACAAAGTGGGAAGAGGCTATCCCTCTAACCCATGTAAATTAGAAAATAGTCATCCAATTTATATAACAACAACTAATTACAAGGTTTGGCTTTCCTTCCATTCTGGTCTTTGATAATGCAGCCTACTTCTCCTCTACCCTATTGACAGAGTTCGCTCTGGACAAAGGAATCATAATCAAGTACTCTGTAAATTATTACCCTCAGGGAAACGGTGTGGCAGAGTCAACCAATAAGAATCTGGTGAGGATACTAAAGAAGAAGGTTGTGGATAACCATAGAAATTGGCATAACCAACTCCATAATTCCCTATGGGATGATAGGGTCACTCCCAAAGAGGCTATAGGGAATTCCTCATACTTCCTGGTCTACGAACAAGAAGCCATTCTCCTGAATGGGCTTTATCTTCCATCTCTCCAATTGGCCCAATATTCTAACGATGATAAATCCTAGACCATGCAACAGAGAATCAACACTCTGCTCATGTTGGAGGAAGAGAAGGAAAGGGCTAAGTATAAATTTTTAGCCCATCAGCAAATAGTGAAAAGATGGTTCGATAAGCATAAGGCTAAAGAAAAGAATTTTGAAGTAGGAGACTTAGTCCTAAAGTGGGATAAGGCAAATGAACCCAAAGGGAAGCATTCCAAGTTTCAGAGCCGATGGCTTGGGCCTTTTCAGGTGGCTAAAAAGATCGGGGTAGGTACTTATCATTTTCAAAATTTGAAAGGGGAACTTGACGCCCTCCCGGTAAACGACCAAGCCCTAAAGCAATATTTCCAATAATAACAACACAATAAAAGTTATAAAAAAAATAAAAAATAATAATATAATACATATATATTTCCAATTGGCATGAATAAAAGAAGGACTAGAGATATCTGTTTTATGGGATAGAGATTCTGCGTTCACTCAATGAATCACCATTTGTTGAGTGCTCAACACACCCTAAAAGTTCTGTGACCACTTCCTTTTGGGTACCACCTCGTCTTCTACCTTCGATTATTTTCACCATGGTTTGAGCTTGATAAGCTTCTTATCTGATATATCCGAGTTTCTCTTGAGCATATTAAGAACCATCTTGAGGAATACCGGGACTGATCAAGGAACCAATGCCCCAGATTTCTCCCAGCCTACCTGAGAAGTTCGACATTGGTGAAAGATTAAGGTAGTGAAAATTGTATGGGAAGTCAAATCAGCCGAGTGCTGACATTATTCGACGTCGGTCAATACGAGTATCTCTTTCACGAATATAGCCTCCAAAAAGATTTCGCCGAAGACCGATTCTTTCAGCTTCGGTAGAAAAGTGCAATTGTAAGCGCCGCACATAGATAAAAGCAACACTGCCGACCACCGAACTCCCGAAACAAGTTCGGTATCGGCGAGAGGGAACTAATTAATTGCTCCAATGACTCTCGGTATCGACAACTGTGACCTCTAGTCTTTTCTCAAAAAACTCTCGGTACAAGTGAAATTCCAAGCATGACTTTTATCCACTAGCTGAATATCTTTCCATGATTAACTTTTTTTTTTTAAATAACCAAAATCGATAATCCCGTGGAAGTAGTAATTGATATCAAAGTTTTACAAAGAAAAACATTAACAAAATCGCGATGTAATAACAATGATTCCAAAAGATCTAATATTTTTACGCAAAATATTTAAAGGAGAATACATGTTTGATTCACAGCATGATACTTTTAAACTTTTCTTTATATACAATCAAACACCTTTACCAGGCTTGGTTTACATACGAATAAACAACCCCGACGACTCAGCTAACCTGCCCGGTCGCCGTGAGATTACAAAATTTTACAAAGAAGAAATACAAAGAGGTGTTAAGCCACGCTTCTAAGAACACAGGGTGAGAAACCGCTAACTATGCATCTCCTATGCTTTGGTCCTCTCTCAGGTTGTCTTCCGCGCTTTTTGGTGTCTTATGCTCCGTTGTCACAACCATCCGTTGTGCCTCGTGTAACTCAATGATCATGTCTTGTGCTTCCCGAAGTTGTCTCTACAACCAAATGGTGCTCCCCATGCGACCTTGTGACGATGATATCCTATGGGTTTTTTCCGCCAACTGACCCCGTAGTTCCCTATTCTCTTAGTAAATATCGACTATTGAAAATTGAGTCTGCTCTAGTTGCTGAGCGAAATTTTCAATGAAAGCACCTGGCTCTTTGGCCCTCCCCTTTCTTCTTCTGCCTCCTTTTCCAGTGATCTCGACCAACTCCGAATGATTGGTAGGCATTGCAAACTCCTCAAGGGTTGGACGTGCACTTAGTTCGGCCTTGGGGCGGTCCCCCTCTCCTTCTCGAGTTTTCTTCTTAGGCCTTCCTCTTCTCCGCGGGTTTGGTCCCAGAGAAGGTGCAGTTTCCAGCTTATTTCTCTTAGATGTATCTGTGACCACCCCAAGCCCGTGTTTGGACACTAACACTTCCTCTGGGAAGATAGCTGTACCCCTCGAAGCCCACAGGAAGGAGTCCCAGGTGCGCTGGGGCTGAGACCTCGCACTTCAGCTACCTCATGGACCTCATCCTGTGTATGAAGGAGACCCCATAATCAAAAAACGTAAAAAACTCAAGACGTCCACAGATGGCAAAGTATTACTCAAATGGACGTTGCCAAGATGAACCTACCAAACCAGATCCCCAGGGAATATGAGCTTGGCATATAAGAAGGATTTCTCACAAAGATCCTATATTTATAGGGAAATTAAAGAGTGACACTAGGCTCACCAACATAATTCCCATGCCTCGTGACATGATGTTTGAAAATTTTTGGCACGCCGCAGCTAATCGATAGATGCGATCCAAAACATGAAAGCGCCACCGATTGGGGTTGCAGGAAAGTGTGCGGTGCGATCCTTTTGAACTTTCGAACCTCCGTTATTTATAAATGACGCTTGGAATGCTTGGTGGTACGAGTTATGAAGGCATTTAACGACCTTCTCTGTATGATATCTGACCTCTCAGGACCACACAAGCACACAATTCGTCCTCGATGCCTTTTTTCCCAAAGGTCAAGTAATTACTGTGATAATTAAACATTCATGTCTATCGTACTTGATTAGCCACACTACAGCATGATGAGGTGTTCATTTATACCAAAAAGGAGTGATGGCTTCATAGGTCACTTGAAGGAAGCATTTGGGATCACGTAAGTATTAAAAACAACTAAGACTAGCAAACTGCACAGGTACGTGTTGATCTTTTGTTTATTTATGTCAGATCATGGGTTGCTTGATCACTAAACTACTTCTATTTAATTGCAGAAAGAACCTTCCCGATCACTGACTAGAGTCTGTCCTATGATCCTACCGAAGAACTGAAAGAATCACCGAAGCGACAAAGTGTGTCGAGTTCCCGATTTTGACATCCTGATATTAATCGACCTAAGCAGAATGATCAATATGTGCGTCGAACAAGATGTGTCATGGGCCGAAGAATGTGAAAAGGTCATCAATGTAAAGCTCGAGAAATTACAACAGTTCGCAGGACATCCAATCAAAGCTAGAGCCATATTTCAAAAGTTGAACTTCAGCCTCACAAAATATCGGGCGCACGCAGCAGACATCATGGGAATCTATGCAGCTCCAACAGAACAACACAGGTTTCCATGGGCCAACACCTGTGACGAGCTCTTTACAAGATGGTCTGATTATGAAAGAGTCCACCCTTTTCAAGAAACAACTCAGATGGACTGTTGAAAGACTGTTAGATGATGACACCATGTGGTGATTCTTGATTAGCTTAAATTGTATTTTACTGTTAATTACTGTTAAGACTTTATATTATAAATAGGAACATCGACAGATGGTTAAAGGGTCGATGGTTGTTGTAAGAACTCTTTTCTTTTGGTTGTTGATAATTATTTTGAGACTGCTGTGAATTAAGAAGTCCTTCTGGACCAAAGATGAGCTATTTTCATCAGATATATGTGATTGGAGTTGGAGAAGAATTACTTCCTTTCATGTTCCATGAATGTTGTGGTAAATGAGTAAGAGCAATTAATTCTGTTGTCAAGTTATCTGGTACAATGTTTTGATGTTCCTTGCTTTAAATGATGAAAGTAAATCATTGTGCTTCTATGTGATGAATGCCTTGGTAGATGAATTATTTTTCTTACCATGACATTGATTACAGTTGTGTTTATTTCTCAATGCTAAGTAGTTTACCTCAGCTATGTGATGAATGTCTCGGTAGATGAATTATTTTTCTTACCTTGATCATGATCATATATGCATCTTATTTCTGCTAAGTATCTTTCTCAGACAACAGTTGGATGCTCTTCCGGTTAAAGTATTATTACTGAGCCCCTTTGGCATAGGATTGTTGTCTGCATGTTCAAGTAGTGGGTTATCCCAAGCTTGACCCATTCCTAATAGTTAAAACTCTTGTCCTATCTTCGTCAAGTTGGTTTATACCGGCTTGCATTTCTTGTACCTGCCCCACCTAAGAGAAAATACAGAAAAAACTGTTTTAACCAAAGGAAGAGCATTCACCAGAAAACACAAAAGCTCATCGATAATTTGGCTAGATTGTAAGATCTAGAGAACCATTCCACTCCAAATGATGTAGAGTCTAATTGGGCCTTGGTGGTGGGTTTGGTTCCTACTATTGAATCAGGGGATTTAAGCCCCATCAACACTATCTTTAAGGTAGAGGGAAAATATCAAGGATCGTCGCACCCTACATATAGTGCAACCTGCGATGACCTTCCTTAATAAAGTTTTTAGAAGAGAAAGTCAATCACTTTCCTCATGAAGAGAGGCTCTTTTTGGGAACATGAACACACGTTGTCAGTGGATTACCAAGATGACCAAAATAATGTGTAACACTTATCCTTCATGACTTTCAATTTCTTCATTCCTAAAGTAGTTGTTATGATATCTCATTTAAGCATTTCTCTTGTCTTCCTATGCAAGTCCATTTTATCAATGGGATGTAGAGCATTCAGATCAATAGTGATGTTGGTCCTTTTATTTTCTCTTGTCTCCAGCAATACTATATTTAATTTCCCCTTTTCAAAATCCATAGAAGAAAGCATTCTGGTCTGTGAAGTTTCAAGGTCATACATTTGAGAAAAAACATCTTGCTTGATTTGTACCCATTTCTCTTTAATTTCCATAAACCTTTTGAAAGGTTCACAATCAATTTTCATGGATGGAACATTAGTCTGACTAGATAAGTGTTCTTTGAGTGTTGACACCACCTCAATGGTCACTGGTTGTCATGTTTTGGAAGACTATGCTTTAGGCTACAGGTCTGGATCTTCTTCTTCTGTTAATCCTCATATTTTCAGTTTCTTTGCAGCACTAGACTTTGAATCTGTCACTGACTGTGTTGACCCAAACATATTCCTTCTATATGTATTTTGAAAATGTAAAGGAGATGGTGTAATTGGAATGAAAGTCTTTATTACGTCCCTTCGGCCTTGTGTTACCACACCACAACATTCTCATGGAGATCATTACTTATCACAAAGTTCTCTTGTCATAACATTGGCCTTCTTTCATGCTTTCTTATTCTACAACCACCATCTGTCCTCCCTTGACAGATCTCTTCATCTCACCTGTGTTCATATGCATACAAAAATTGTGAGATATTTTCATTAATTCAATCAACATTATTTTCAAATATGTTAGCCACAAATTTAAATTTCACAATCTCATTTTATTTTCATATTTGTTCCATACAGGAACCATATTCACAAGTATGATATTTTTCCTTCTCATAATAGTTTGTCTTAGCATGCATTGGTCTTTCTCATGGGATTACAATAATTCCATATCCCATACCCTCTTTCCTGCAATTCCACCTTTACATAGCTAAACAAATTGTTAGTCATCATGCACATATATTTCAGTACACACTTGAAATAGTTCACAATAATTTTCAGAATTGTGCATACTAAAAATAAAATTACTTTTATCTATTAAATGATATAAAGAAAAAGGAAATATCATTCCTTACACATGCATTATTTCAACATACTACACTTTTCCCAAATGAAAATTTAATATTAAATAGATTCAACTAATGTTCCAAGGTCCTTGGTCGCAATCATACATCATGTATCCTTGCATTGGATTTCAGATTGATTACTTTTTATATTATCCACTCTTTTCATGGTGTGTTGGGACTCAACCAACCTTTTACCATATGGATTCTTTGTTCTCATTCCTTATTACAACATGAATCTACCTCCTGCTCTAAGATGATCATGACCTCAAATCAACAAACATGAAACTTAAGGTTTCTCGTGAATGCATTCAAGTGTTCTTTCTTCACTAGCAACCAAGGTGCCAACATTCATGTCCACTCAATTACTCTTTATACCATTGTTACAACTCTTTAAAATATTGGAAGGTTCTCCTTCCCCACCGGGTAGTCCATTTCCTCCCTCTAATGCAAACATGCATTCCCTCAACACATTCAATCAATGTTATACTTATGAGCACTTTTGTTCCCAATCATTCCCGATGCGTCAATGCGTTCATGACATATCTGTTCATGAACTTTCTTGCAAGGTTCTTAATCATCCTTGGATGCCAGGGTTCATACCTCTCATCATTCAGGTTGTTCTCGCTGAATATTACCCTGCTCGGGGATCAATGGAATTCCATAGCAATTCAAAATAATTTTCATATCATTAAAATAATAGAATATTTCAAAAGGGATTCTTACCCAATTCCTTTCAAACGTTATGCCACATAGGCATAAACACTTTTATACATGTTCTGGTTGTCAATGCCTTATCTGATATTACCTTATCATTGGTGCTTCATGGGGACTCCTAAGTCCTTCCATCAATATTTCAACAACAACCCTCTTGTATTTATCCTCTTCCTGAGGTTGCCCATCGTTGACAGCTATTTTCCTTCATGCATCATCACATTCAAAATCATATTAGTTGTCATGTAAAATAAAATGTATGTACCACATCGTTTAAATTAACAAAATATTTTCAAATCAGTTTTAGCACATATATATGCATCCCATATCATTGCCCTCAATGTTTTCATGGGTGTAAACAAAATCAAATTTTTAGTTGTTTATACAGTCATACAACCATCAACATTCATCATGCCAAGAGTATTCTCATACACAACATATCGGTCTCTTATATCAGAGAAACATAATAATAATTAGGAAAGGAGTTAAGGGACTCTCCCCTTTTCCAAACTCTTCTACACAGCCTGGAAATTTTAGTCTAGATGATCTGTTTTCAAGGTCTCATTGTCTTTACAATTTATCCCTCCTGGGACCTGCCTACTCTATTCCTTGAGAAATTTTAATCATATCCTCCTAGAATCCCTCAACATGCTACAAAAACAATATTTTTGTTCTCAACAAATTCTAAACTTGTGCATTCGTCACATTTCCATTGAAACACCAGAATGGTCACTCGTTCATTTGTTGGCCTTTCTTCCATGCATTACAATTAATAATGTAATCGAGGATTCTTATACAAATAGAATTTGCAGTCCATTGTCAAATTTTCAACAATCCTCGAGGTTTTAGCTATGTTCTTTTCACAGAGTCTTTACAAAATTCCTTCACTTGGAACTTCTTTATCATGCAACTCTCTTGTTGTATATCTATCACTATTCAAAATAACTTCTATCCTGAGTCAGCTCCAGCCTCATCATATGATAATTCTACCCAATATTTCATAAACAATATATGCATGTATTCTTATTATGCACACAAACCAATACCTTTATTTCATCAACCTGTATTCACATTGTTCTTACCTACACTTAACCACTTGCCTCAACATACTATGTGTCAACCATAGGAACACTTTACAGTTCACATGCAACTTTACTTTAAAATATTTTAACTCATGATTGTTCACAATCATTTTCATGCAATCCTCAAAGGCATAATCATGTTTCCATATATTATGACAATAACACGTTCATGCTTATTTATCCTTTCAACAATTTATACTAGCTTTTCTCGAGGAAATGGAACACATCCTCCTCAGGTTAGTATTCAAACAAGATAACCAGACTTCTTAAAGTAAAGTCAGCCATGCCTCTATAGCATTATTCGATATAGGCAAGAAAACTCTTTTCCCCACATCCTACTTGATCAAGTATTCATATTATACTTTTAAGTAGGTATACATATATATACATATATGTATGTGCATCATCTGCACCTTTTTACCTCATTCATTCATATTTATTTAGTCTCATTCAATTTTAACAAGACCTTACCGTCACTTACACAACCAGTCTCATCAATAAACTCATAATTATGTGTCCCTCTTTACAATATATTGACCAACAAATAAGGTCACTCTTGCTCATTTCTCTTTTATCATTTCATCTTAGCTCTTTTTGAGGGATAACGTACTTCCTCAAGCTATTATTTTTAACAAAATATTCAGACCCTCCATCATAGGGTCAGCCATGCATCCATGCCATTTGAAATCCAGGAAAGTATCCCTTCCTTGCCCTATTTCCCACTTACTCAGGTAGTCATACCATGCTGGTCAATATATATATATACACACCTACATTTATATGTATTTCATTCCTTACTCTCACACCTATATCATTCTTATTCACTTGATCTTAATATCAGTATTTATATCAAGAAACATTATAACACATTTAACCCATGCACTCAAGCATGTCCATTTATACACACATCGTTGTCAGCATGCAAGTTCCCTGCTTGAATTTTCCTAGGTCAACCATACACATTGATATTTGAAATTTAATATTAGTGTCCTTTAGTGAGGACTTGCAATCATTTTCATGTCCAGTCTCATGGTGATACTCATAATTATACTCATGCTTCCCTCACTCATGGAAACTTGTAGAAATAAATCACTTTTGTCTAATTCTTACAAAAACATTCCAATTCAGGAATAACAACTAGATAACTTCCTCATTACCCTGTAGATTTTAACCTTGTACAATATTTACTGCAAACATATTTTCAGTAAAAGAACAGAAAAGATACAATGGCAAATACAAACATTACACAGAGATTTTTCCCCTGGAAACCCAAATCGGGAAAAACAACATATTCTATATTCATTCATAGTGATATATTGTTTACAATACAATATACATATAGGAGGCATCGGCATCCAAAACCCTAAACCAAGGACCTGGATTAGTCAACAACACTAATTCCTTAACCGAAAATAGAAAACCATCGACAAAATACCATGTGTCGAAAAACCACCTAAATATGTGACACGTTTCCTGAGGTAGAATTTTTTTTTGGGGGCGCTGCTCCTGAACCCCCATGCGGGGGGCTTCACCCCCCTACACCCCCCCTTTTAACCCCCCTACGCACTCGGCACAATGCAAAAAATATAACACATACCTAAGGTTGTAAAAAGCCAAAATCTACCTCTCTTCATGTCTCAATTCATTCTTGGTCAACATACCTTTTTATCAAGGTAGTCCTTCTCTATATTCCCTTTCAATGATACTTGAGCGTATTAAGCCATACATACATATCATTCATACTTCTCTGGATGTCAATACGACCCTTTGGTCATCTAGAAATGATCCAAATTTTTCTTAATCAAATCTTCATTAATTATTTCAGCCTTATCTTCATAGGGAAATATGCAATCAACATCATCAACATTTTACATATGCTTCTATTATTAGATCATTACTAGCCATATGATTTGTGACCTCACCACATTTAATACCTAATCATAGGCTATAATAAGCCTATACACATGTTACATGTATGTTTAATCTTTACCATATGCATTCCAACATATCCTTGTGCACCGAGCATTTTGATCATGCCATTGGTGCACATGTATTTCAATTGTCTTTCTTTGCATTCATATGCATAGACATGCCCTTAGGTTAATAGAATTATACATTTTATTTAATAAAATCATGAGCTCATAAATTGGATCATATTCCAATTTCACTTTACCTCCTTATGAGGAATAACATTGGTCCTAAAGGATTCATTTTTACCTTGCTTAAATAGTTTATCCCTATGGTAGGTTTCAACCATTATAGGTCAAGTAAGACTGACCTTACTCATTTTCCTCAATACTATGGTCATGAGGAGTTATATATATAGGGTTTAGTATTTTATTTGAGCAGTACTTAATACTGCCAAGTTTTTCTGTAAATTCATACTAAATTCTTATCCACCAGGGTTTTCCATGAGGGTATTATGCCATGGATAAACAATCATAATTACTGCTAGAAGGTATACTTGCCCTTTCTTAGAGACAACATTTCTGTCATTAGTTCATTCATTCTTTTAACTTAAGTGACTCTTAATAGGACACTACCATTTTAACCATTCTCATTCAATCTTACCCTTAATGCTTGTCAACATGTCTCCACTCTTGTATGAAGTAGTTACCTTTCCAGAAAAACAATGTTATGCTTCTTCTATTGTAGGTCATATTGTAACTTTTCCACTGTAAGAAATTCTAAAACAAAGTTTCAATCCACAATCCTTCCTTTCAGAGAGCTTATGCAGATACTAAACAAACTTTTTAAGGCATAAACACTTTTCAACAGGCTCATCGTAGCCTCGACATACCAATTCTGTGACTGATCCTTGGCCCATCCAGTCCTAGTGTTGTAACCTAGATATGATATCTCTTTGTAACACACCCAACCCCCTAAGTACCCTTTTAAGGGATGGGGTATTGAAATTTATCTTTTCTCAATCATATCAAAACCTATTTTTGATGGCATCATCGTTTTCTGCTCGTAAAGAGATTTCCAGTGATTGTCATCATGCTCAAAATTGAGCTTTGGATTAAAAGTTACGACCTTCCAAATTTTCTTGAATTGCCACATGGCATCCATGTGGCTCCTACTACTCGTCCTCTAACATGGAATTGATGTGGAATCTTCCATTTGGCCCTTTGACCCTTGCTCTACCAGACCCTCGACCCATCTTCTAAATTGACGTCTCTGATTTGTTTGGGCCTCTCTTATCAGGGTTTTTTTCTCAAAAAATTCACATTCCACTCCAATGGCATGCTCCAACTATACATACTTTGACTGATCTAATGGGTCATGGAGTTAGTCCATCTATGGCTCTGAACGTTTCGGAGTCTTTACCTGCACAACAAGTAACATCCATTGGTTTAACCCTTTCTCCATGACCACGTGGGACCCACCGTGATCGACAACTGAGATCACATCTCACCTATTCATCGATATAATACTGTGATATCCTCTTGGAGTCCCTCAGTTAGAGTTCCACTCTCCCTGGTGACTCGAGTCACTCCGAAAAGCCTCCTTTGATGGACAATTATAATTTCGTCGGGGCTTCTCAATTGTGACAAATCCATTTGACATGTGGCACCACCTTTGCATGACATGTGGCATTATCACCCCCTGAAACATGTCTCTCATACTTCTCACAGAAGTTCACTTATAGGTTCCAAATCGCTATGCCACATGACACCTTATGTGATAAACACATGGCACTCCAAAAATCATCCCCTTAGGCCTTCAAATAAATATTGATGACCCATATCATCTATTGGATTCCTCAGGCCTAGACAGATTGACATACTAGATTTTGTCTAGGAGATCTCCTATTGGAGTGTCTCTAGGAAATTCCACTCTGAATAATGCTTCATGATGGATGACCCAGATATCCTCTTGGAGGTCCTCCATTCTCTTCAAATCAACATTCATATTTGTACCTCGAATCCCCTTCTATATCGACAGATCAATGATCTAGACCAAACTTTAGAGATTCTTCGTTGAAGTGTTACTCCATGAACTCACTTTGAAAGGTACTCTACGATGGATGGTCAGGATCTCTTCACCAAAGATCTAACGAAAAGGATATGGGGAAAATGTACATGGGTTCTTGGCCCCCATCTCGTATGACCCCTAGTAATGAACCACTCCTGGGGATACACCTATCAACCCCAAAACACACTGGAGAGATACGTGGCATTCACCTCGTGTCACAACCTTTCCTTTGCTATGCCAAAATACCACTACACGTGGAATCACCACTGCTCAACATGTGGACCTCCATGTGTATTTGACATGACATATACACCGCTATGAATGAACTTTACACGTCCCTCCAGGTGTTGAGACATGTCATCTGTGCATTGGTGGGGTGATGTCATCCACATCCACATGACATCACCTTCCTCCTCACCTCCTCTCGAAGGACCACCAAGATCTATGATAAAGTTTACTTTCCACTGGGTCCGATGGACAATCATGATTTCTCCTTGGAGTCCTTCCTTTAGAGTGTCTTCATTACCAGTGGACCAAAATACTTTGAACGTTTTGTTGCGATGGATGGTTCTGATCACTCTGAATTATTCCTTGATAGATCGATGACTTCGGTTAATTTGAAGTATTGTTCCAGTCCAAATGTGGAATACTCTGATGGATCTTCTATGATCAACGATTGAGATCTTTCAACCCTTAGATATGATGGTTGAGGTTAAAACAAAGGTATAAGGTCTAATTCTCCCAAAGGGTCCACATTGGACCCACCGACCAATTACCAATTTCCAATCATAGGTTGACACCTGTCAACTTCTGGACACATTGGAATTCCGGGTTAGCATGACACGTCATGATGATGTCACCTCTCCTCCTAATATCTCTTAAATCAGACCACAATGATCTACGACATAGGTTAATCCTGGGATAATCCTCGATGAATGAACGATATCTCTCTTCGAAATTATACCTAATCTATGGTTTAGAATATCCCTCAGAACTCTCCCCATTGGAGTACCTAGACTCAGGGATACTCCGACCATCTAACTCTAATGACGCTCACCGCAAGGAGAACTAATGGTCTACAATTTCTCTCGGAATCCCCTCTTTAAGAGCCACACTACTCCTTGGTACTAGGGTACTCCGATGTATCAACCTACGATCACCGGTCAAGATGATTTCACTACACTGGATCGACGACTGTGATATTCCCTATCTTAGACACAAGGTTCCCATCTTTTTTCTAGTCTGATATGAGACTTATCTGCTTGGATATTCTTCTATGTCCATCCTAAATCCTATCAGTCCTTCAAGAAATATTTAATCCACTTACCAAACCGACTAAGGCATTTTTCTCTTCACCATTTAAGTGGGGGTTAGAGTTTTTGCACAATGTCCACACTAGGAAAGAGGTGTCACAAGAGATTAAGGCTTTCCACATTACACATAGAACTATCTCGAACCACAACTATGGTTATGGTTTTGTCCCTTCTATAAGGAAGATTAAAGTACTTCTTCCTCTCAAACCCATCATGGTCTCTTAGAAAATATTCCTAACTATATTTCCCTAGACATCACACCGTAGCAAATTCTCTATTGCATACTCAGGAGGCACGAATATACAATTTCATCCATAAGAGGAAACCCTTGTACAATTCCTTAATCATTCAAGGTAAAAGGTAGGATTCTCCTTCTTATATATGCACTACACATATAATTCCATACAGATACATTATCATACCAGTATAATAACTTTCCAAAGGAATGATACACAAACCATCAAACATACAAACACTTACCATACCGTCACATGCATGAGTCCTTTGATTTTTCAATTAAGTTATACATGGTGAAATATACATATATGTTACAGATTATAGTCAGCTAACTGACTTTGGTTATTCTCATTTCCACCCAACCATATGCTCTGCATGCTCGGTCACTTCAACTATAGGCCTACCCTGTTCCAAGCCATGATACCACTGGGGAATTATTATGCACTTAATTTTCCTAGCTCGACCTCTTGAGTTTAATCAGATGCTTCCCAACATCCAAATCATGACCTCTCAGCTTGGGGTTGATACTTCTCTCCTTTGACCAGAACCACACTAGCTTCCTACCCCCCTTCCCCTTCTTCCCGTGCTTCTCTTGCATGTAATCTCCTCATGAAGGTTCTCGACCTGTACCCTCTTTTATTCTGTCAGAAGGGAGCTCGTGGGTCAATCATGGGAACCCCTAGTGACCTTTCCTACTGTCCTTTAGTTGAAATTCTAGGTCACTTAAATAAGTCTCCCCATACTTCCATTCATTGAGGTGATTGTTTTTTCAACTACCAAAATTCCACATTAACTGATTTTCCTTGAAATCATATTTAAGGGAAATATCTCAATATTTTCAATTCAATCATTTCAGCAAGGAGGATTGGGTCATATTAGCATGATCAACCCCCTCTAAAGGATTCCTCAGTCTTCCCTCTAGTGGTATCATGTATATTAGTTTCAAATTCTTCACCCACAGTCAGTTGGTTTGTCTTCTTAATTAAACAATAATACAATTATAGTATTGGTATGCCATTTCATGGAAATCATCAATCATGATTAATTACATATACTCAGGGTTTAGAGAGGGAGTGTTACATTGGCCATAAAAATTTCTTCTCCTTTTTATTGTTTTTCTTGACTCACACTCATTTCCAAACTGATTATACTCAACACCATGCTCCTAATAACTATGGGATGTGAATACTCTCACCCACCCTTTTACATGCATTCAATGATTGAGCTCTTCCACACTCAAGGGAAAATCATAAGGTTCACTCAAAACATTAAAACACATGAAAATGATTTTGTAATTAAACTCTTGGATAAAATCCCCCTTTTTAGACCCTTCCCCTCTTATGGATTAATCAACCCCCATATATGTCCACGTCCCCTAGTAGATGGAATCACATTTTACTTAATAAAAATTCAGAAATATAATTCACATATTACATCGCTTGGACACATCCACATTCATATCTACATTATGGATTAATTAAAATGGGGATTATAGTGGGGATGTTACAAATATTAGGGACCACTTCACTCGATCAATTTAGTTACATAAATTGTAACAAGGATTCACACTACACTTCTAAACATAATTCTCATTGAAGTTCTTTCATTAGTACCTCTGTTGCGGCATATAGTTAGAGGCAACGACCAACTTGAACCCAACAATGTTCTCAATGAATAAATTGTTGAAGAACCAACAACCTAGACGTGATAGGGAAACAAATCCACTTGAGGACAATGTACTAGAATATCCGTATTTGTATTTTTCTTCTACAACATTTCTTGAAGGGATCTTCTCACTTATCCTACAACATACCAAAATACATGACCGGATAAATAAAATACACAAACATGAAAATCAATTGATGCCATTATTAAAATCAAGGTTAGCAGACATGTTTTCATAAACACTTACAAAGATGGTAGAGTTAGATCCTCTTACTGAACTAGTGGCACCTCCAAATAAATAATTTGATGGATTTAGTCCACTTTACTTCACATCCAAAGTGTTCCATGATCAACTACAATATGAAAATATTGCAAAATAACATTCTTATTAATTCTACACACTTATTAATTTTCTACCAACTTTACAAAATTTTCCACCACACAGTGTTTTATATGCTCGTTGTTTATATTCTCAATTCATACAATATGACTTATGCCAAAATATTATAATTCTCTTTCAGTTATTGAGTTGTATTGCCACTTCATAGTAACCATTAAATCCTTTAGTAATTGTTAATGCACAATGATAGAGGTCTCTATAAAATTATCTATTAACAATGTAGGAATAGAAATGGAATTCAATTGGGACACATTGGAGAAGAGCCACATGAATTTTAGGAACATATTGGTACTAATGAAAACCACTTGATTTTGAAGTTCTTATTGTGCTAATTTAGTTGATTAAGTTCTAGATGTAATGTACCAAACTAAATCAAGCATTACAATTGGTTTACARGAATATGCRTTKCATGCAGAAGGGCTTATAGAGGACCATGAGAAACTCCCTAAAATGAATTGGAAGATGATCCTTAAATACCTTAAAGATGGTAAAATAAACATATGCCAAGACAAAACCCAAGGTATGATAATCTCCCAATGTAACATAAATATTTTAAGGAAATATGAATCTATTTTGCAAAATATTGTTCTAAGCATACATAAAAATACCTTAATCATGAACTAAGTCCAATTGTTCTCACTGCCTCCCTAACCTCCCTATGTAAGATACTCATCAATTCTTGGTCATAAAACTTCTCAACATTGTTGTGAGAAATATTACTCTGTGGACATGCTAAGCTTCCCTTTGGACCAAGACTTCTATCTTTGGTCCAAAGATAGGAGTAAACAAACAATTGCTAATGTCCCTATAGATCTAACTCAAGCAATCAAGCAAGATAGAAGAATAATGTGGTATATCTTTTTGCATTGTTCATCCTTGCTGCTCCAATCCTTGGGCTTGATCTCCAAGCTCCTCAACGCAAATCAAGTCCTGCAAAGACTAGAAAATGAACTCTTCCTCCTACTCTATATGATTAAAAAAGGTATATCCATCTATGAAGACTGAAACAACAATAGACAAGCAAATTTAGAACACATGAACTTGAATGGAATAGGCCAAGTTAATATTAATTGGAAATCCAAAGAAGGAACTTACAAAGCATGCTTGATGATGCAACAATATTCTCCAAGCTCTGCTCATCCAACCCTTGAATGAACCTTGAAATAAAAAATGTTGACGCTTCTCCCAAGATCAAAGGTTTAATATTTGAATTCTCCCCCCCTTCACCTTGGAAATACCTTTAGTATATAGGCTTGAGAGGCTTAAACACCATGAGATAATGAGGGAAATGGTTGAGGATATGGCTCCATAAATTGGGATTTGATCCTAGGATGGTGCCATAGGATAGGATTCGACCCAAACCAACCTCATCTCCTCGGAATAGGCTCTTAGAAAGAGGTGTGATTATCATTTATTTCCTCTAACCAAAAGTAGTGCTCCCCCTTAGTTAGAGACAAATTTATAGTGGCCAAAAGTGGCGCTCCCTTAACATGGTAGGGGGAGCACCGATGCTCCCTCAACATGGGTAGGTGAGCACCACCCTTGTAAAATTCTGAACAATGGTGAAATTTTCCAAGAAAAAGGTGTGTTTTGAGTATTAGATGAAAGGGCTTCTTATTCCAACATGATTTAGGGATTGTGACAAATTTATTTCGTGGTCTCAAGGGGTCGTGACACTTATCAAAGTGAATGTGACACTAGGTAAGGTGCATATGACACTTCAGACAGTGCATGTGACACTTAAGAAGGTGCATACATCACTTTGAGACACTTAGGGTGCGACACATAAGTGTGATATTTTGGTGTGTAACAAATGCCCCCTAAAGTGTGAGGTCAGAAGAGAAACTGATGGCCAAAACACTTTACAAATTCTTCAATTCAAGGGTGCTAGAGTAGGAGAACCTGGAAGAAGTTGCAAACAAACATCAATCAATATACATATATGTTCCATTTCCGAGGCAGGCATACGAGTTGACTCAAAGCATGGACGACAACCAACACTGTAGATCCATGAGAATATTGACTAAGGATATGGCCACCAGAGATACAATGTGGATCCATACCTCCATGACATGAACTGATCGCAACCATGAAAAATACATAGTGGAGCTACGAGATGACAACACATAGCCATAGATCAATACAATGTGGATTTATGTGACAATATATATCAGTAATATTGTCATCATGGTGATTGTACTGAAATATTTTACATGCTCAAATGATCTCCATCGTAGCTTGGAAAAACACATAACAAAGTGAGTGCCTAACCCAGGGTCTTCATCACAATCTTGAAACAATACGAATCTAGCCATGTGAATAAATGTCTTGATGTCGAACATGGTAGAAACCACTTGATTACCGGTCATTGAGGTATACTGTTAACAAGTGCGAGGGAAATCACCAATGATGAAAATGAATCCCAAGGTACCTTTAGTACATTCCATCGAGTGTGAATAAATGAGATGAGGTCGAACATTCATGGAATCATTCGATTAGAGGCCATTGGTGTAAACCTACTATTGAAGACAATGAAACCTGCTATTGAGGCATGCATGTCCCAAGGTACTAAATCATTTCTAAGTCTAATTCTTGGATAATGTGCTAAAGTCGACATGTTGACGGGCGAAATCGACCATCCGTCAACTGGGAGAGTGGAACTGGTCTGGGGTTGTCTAATAACCCAAGCCGTTTGGGATGAACCACCCTGACGGGTTTAGCGGCTCCGTTAGCCGATCTAAGGCCCTAAAAAACAAAAAGAAAAACTACTCTAAACTAACTAACTAAAACTAACTATTAAAACAAATTAAACTAATCTAACTAAAACTAACTATTAAACAAACTAATCTAACTAAAACTAACTATTAAACAAAAACAAGATTAACTATTCTATATATACAATCTACTAACTACTAATATACTAACTCTAACTGATTAACTATCTAACTACTAACATAAATAAATCATATTCACAAAATGTACAATACCTACAATTTACAGATTTGAATAAAACCTGAAAAACTCATTTATATTCTGCCCTAAGATAGAGAAAGATGTTTTTGTTGATTTTATAATTTTATGAACAAGAGATAAAACAAAAACTAACTAAACTAAACAACTAATATACTAATTCTAACCACAAATCTAACTAACATATATCTAACTAAACTACTAATATTATTCTAACAAATTAACTAACAAATAAATCACAAACTGACCTGGAGAAACGCTCCAGGTTTGTCCTGTGTATGATGATTGTCTTAGCTGATTGGAGGGAGGAAACCCGCACCGAATTATCCAGGTGCTCCTTGTAAACAAAAAGTTGCAGTGCTCTTCAATATAATTATAGGACAAACAAGACATAAAAATCACAACAATCTTATGATTTATAAATCTTCACAGTTAGATAAACCTGTATGCAAAGACTTATACAAAAAAAAATCAATTGATGAAGAAGAGAAATCTGTCATTCATTAACTGAACAAAGTAATTGCTTTATTTTTAAAGTAATGAAAGAAATTAGACATGGATCACATTAATTAAATCACATCATTCTTCAATAGACTATGATAACTAAAGTAGTCTATAATCAATTACAAATGACATGCATAAACTTGAAACAAAAGATTGATATTATGAAAGCGAAAGCTGTAGCAGAACATTAACTCCTGTTTCAGTTTGTATTAGAAATCCATAGCCTGGTTCTCCCACAAATGAGGATGATTTTTATTACACAAAATAATAAGTATTTAAAGACCTTCTATAGGGTAAAACATCCCTGTAGAAGTTATCAAACTGTTTACATAAAATCTGGGAAGATATCCCAAGTCTAACTAAACTAGGAACCTAAAAACAAAACTAAATCACACAAATATCTCCTAGACTGTCCAGTATGTCCAATGCAATTCGGATGTACCTGAAAAGGGTAAAAAATAAACCAGTTAGGATGATATTTTGTTAAAGAAAATAATAAAAATCTAAATCTATAGACTAGCTACAGAATCTTGTGATTCTGTAGCTGGTCTAAATAAGACACAGAATCAGTATTGAAATCAATTCAAATCATATAAAGAATTAAATTCAATTTTCATCCAATAGCTATTTGAAAATGAGTCATTCAAATTGAATTTGTTATAACATTTTGAACTCAAACAAGACCAAGATCAATCGAATGACTACAGAGATAGGTGTATTCTGTTTCGTTTGTTTCCACAAAGTCAGGTGAACAAAATCATAATCAAACAGTTATAAAATTGATTCATATCAAACTGAAATCGATTAAATTAAAACAAATCGCAGGCAATTGTTATGCTGCCTCAGGAGACACAATCGAATCCAAACAAGATCGTTTTCAAATTGTTATAACTGTATTGACATAACAACGGTTCATGCTATGAGCGAATTAAACCAAAACTAGCACGTAAATTACCACAAACGAAATCATAATGAGATCAATCAGTTGGTAAAAGGATCTGTAAGAGATATATGATCGTTTGTTATTGAAAAATGGGGCAAACAAAACCATTCACGAAATCATTCCTTGAATTCATTTTGAAACAACTATTACCCGAATTTCCTTATACGAATTTAACAGAATGACATAAGTCGAACTGAGTTAACAAACTCGTTTGAGAACAAAACTGTAATCAAATCTATTTTTGATACGAATACAATTTATAAAATCGATCAAACTAATTGAAGATACACAACAAAACAATCAAGCGAATCGAACAGTTGGGGTTTAACATAGTCATCGTGGATCAAAACCGTTCCATGATTCGGGCGTGAATATCATTCGCTCATGCTTAAATGAGAGTATTGTTTTCATGAAAAACAGAGTCGTTCTTTCCAAATCAAAGTTGAATAGAGTCGTATTCCTGTTCTAGAAGATTACATGACACAACATATTAAAAGATCGTAACAACCAAACTCATAAAATCGTTCAACAATCACAGCATACAAACTATCCATAACGAAATCAAATCAAAACATGATTGCATTCTAAATCTAGCATGAAAAACTTCCTGTTCAAATTGGATACAAGCAAATCTAATCTAAAGAAAACCATCAATTTCGTTAACTCAACCAGACAAACGATCAAATCAAATCCAATCAAAAACCGATCAAATCCGATAAAAATCTATTAGCGGCTAAACTAGGAATGAGCAAATCGTGTTTCAAATCAAAACTTCATTTATTTTTAACAAAGCGAAAACAATGTACAGGATGAACACATTATGACAGAGCCATTTCAAAGGATAGATAGAACTATTCGGAAACCAAACTCACATCATTATATTAATCCTGGTCATTGACAAAATGAAAATGATATCAAAATTCATACCTGTGTGGTGAGTAGACAGCTTGATCACAACAATTTGGAGTTGACAACGGTTGTGGCTGATTCAACATTCTTGAAAAAAATGGAACCAGTGGTTCTCTGCTTCCTTTCAATCGCTTGAAGTTTGTCTCTTTGGCTAGTCAATACTGAAACTTGATTTTCCAATGATTGGATTTTCGATTGAAGTAGTGGAACGTCTATATAGTATCGTTCCAACCATAAATCACATTGGTCACAGGATGAGTGTGTTGGCTTTGAAAACGCAGGTGAGGGTTTGGTTACATTGCTGAGGGTTTCGTTCGGTAGTTTGATCCCAGGGTAGCTAGGATTATCTTTTAAGCAAGGGGGTAGATTTGAAATGAAATCATAAGGTGGCTTGGGGCATAAACCCTGTGAGTAAGGGTACTCACTAGCTAGAAAGCATTCTATGTTGGAGTCTGAATCCTCACTAAGGACTATGGGCTTCTTCTCAGCAGTGGGTTTAGGTTTATTCCTAGCCATCCTCGAAATAAGCCGAGCATTCTTTTTACCCTTGGCATTAACAATAGGGTTTGCCTTGGCCTTTTTGCTTACTGGCTTTTTAATAGCCTCAACCTTCTCAGTTATAGCATCAGGTAAGTCAATATTAGGGTCGGTCGTGGGCTTAGGAGAGGGCAGTAGTACATGAAAGGGCACGAGTGGCTTGACCTTGGCTTCCATAACCACAGGCTTGTCAACCTGGACAGGGTCTGTATCACAAAAACCATTTCGAGCGATAAAAGCTCGCCAGTTATCACCGTGGAGACTTAAGTAATGAACAATGATAAGTTTAATTAGTCCATGGTGGAACAGGCTACTGTCAGCCTTCTCCCTTTTAAACCTTTTCGACATTTTATATAGGCTATGCTGGAAGTAAAAGGCATATTCAACGAGTATCCCATAAAATTCATTAACAAACGCAGGTGGTAGAGAAAAACGAGTCCATATCGACCCTCACAGGTCATGAATTGTTTAACTATTATCAAAAGGTCATGCCATCGTGGTTTAAGCATGGATATGGGCATACCTCTGTCACAAGATGTGACCTTTCACGAGACGAACATAAGTGGCCATGGAACCTCTTCGACTTTCAAATTTTTGAACCAACGCTAGCCCGAGGATGGTAACCCTATAGCAGAACTAATAAACTCCTCATTGATTTCCAACTAAACGTCGCCCACCTTGGCTCTACAACCATCAAAAGTCAGAGCGAACTGCTGTGCAACACAGAGATTAAAACCCTCAAATCGCTGTATAAAGGTGAGACAACCGTTACCCTCCAGGTCTTTTCGGGCATTGTCGAACAGTAGCAAGGCTTGGCTACCGTTCGGCTCGATTCGCACCACCGGTGCCATGGAGCCGAGCACACGGTGAACGAGCCAGGGTTTGGATCATAGCACACACAGGAGCAGAGTGCACGAAGGGTTACCCGAGTTAACAGAGGTGAAATAGGGATAAGGGATAGACATTAATGTCATCGTGCGAAGGTGGTGGAGCTTATCTCTGCCATGCATAATAGTTATTGCCAAGGTACAACCGCCAACTTATAGCTGTTCTACCCATTATAGTATAGTTCGAAAATCATATCACTTGGCTGACCAATGAAATGGTAAGTGCATAAAACAACGTGCGCAATCAAAGTTATGCTATAGTTTCAAACACCCAACATACAAATTGAGACCAATACCAAATTTTTAACCATGCGCCAATGTATTGTAACAACTCATATCAAGAGTTTAACCAATGTGCCAATGGGTCTTCATATAATCAACATGCCAATAGTTTTGAAAACACGAACATAGGTATCATTTAAAAGATATATATGAAGGATTTAACCATAACACCTATGTATTTTCATTAGAGCAATGGTCAAGTAGATCAAATCAAAGAACATATAAACCCAAATGTTAATGCATCGTAATTCAATGAGACAAAGTCACACAATCAATCTAAGAATGTCCAAAGAGTACAGATCGAAAGTTTTACCAGCTGCATAACGATAAGTGAAATGTAAGCGTAATGAGCATATCAACAAGAAGAATAACAAAAGTCCAATAATGATTTTAATGCGACTTCGAAAGAACAAGTTTTCACGCTTACAGTCGTGAAAACAAAAACGAAGGTAAATGTGCAAATGCCGCAAAAATAAAAGTGTCGTTTATTTGAGAACTGCGAAGAAAAATAGATGTTTGCAAAACATTGGTGTAGGCAGCTTATAAGACAATGGAAAAATGTGAATTGGCTGCCAAAACGACAGGAAAATACTCGTCGAAGGAGGGCCATGATGTATCCCCCATCATCGACACAAAAATGACATAGGAAAGAGATGCGAGATGGTAGATAAAATGAGTATGGAATGAAACAAGAATGGAAACTGGTAATACTACAGATGGATGGTTTGAAGTGAAACTTCCCTTGAACATTATGAGGCATGAAAAACGACTTGGAAGCATTGACTCAATGAGTACCAAGAACATAATGTGACAGAAATAAGATCACTATTCATCTGGAAATAAAAAGTATAACGACACATGGAATTGGCATGACTCAGAGACAAGCAGATTACCCAACTGTAAGACAAGATGCAAAAAGGTGCCATGTTCAAGGGTGACAATAACTTCCATCAAGGATTCCAAAAACTTGACTCACTTCCTTCAATTTACCCCCCATAATGATTGATGAGTACCTCTGTATTTTTTAACGAGATTGAGGAGGATAACAGATGCTCGATATAGATCATCCTTTGGATGAGTCCCTCATCACATGTTTAATGAACTTGAAGAAGGAGGGGTTCGGTCACGTATGGGTCCAGGAGATCGGACTCACATAGGTCCTTCGATGCATAGTTTTACAATCCCAAAGAAGGTAAACTCAATGGTTTTTCACATTTAGAGAGTCTAAAAAGAACTTAAAGATGACTCCATGGATGAATTTTTCGTAAATTTAGTCTCTCAAGCTCGAAAAAAGTGTAATACAATACAGGGAGAAATATTCTAGTCATGCTTAACTGGAGTATTCATTTTTAATAATTAGTCTCGTGGGGACAAAAAAGAGATAAAATACCACTCGAAAGACACCCTTTCAAACCTTTTAATGGGTGTGAAAGGAACCAAGCTCACTCAACAATCTTTTCATATTTAGGGAGTCTAAAAAGAGATTAAAGGAAACTCCAAAGAGTTCTTTTTTCGCATAGCTTTTACGAGTCCAAAATTGAGATAAAAGTATACTCAATAACATATTATCATCTATTAACAAGCACAAGAAAGAACAAAGAATGATCTCGATAACCTATTCTTATGTATTTACGAGCACGAGAAAGAACAAAGACAATTCTCGTTCTAGAAAAGATTACTACGTTACGATGGGAATGACCCCAAACGAGGATCACTCATAGTAGAGTGTCTCTCTAGAGGTATTTTCCCCCCAGCTTGCATGATAGAAGCTAGTGGATTTTCTCTAGCATGATTTCCATAGGTTGGAGATCTACCCCCCAAGCTTCGTTTCCTTTGGCGACTCTTCTTCTTTCCTCGTTTAGGCGTCTGGATACTAATAGGAATATTTTCACTAGGCGAAGAAAAAGAAGGTTCAAGCATTCGATACAGAGTAAGACTCGATTTGAATGCAGGGGGGTCTATTTCATTTTTAACGAGCTTGATAGATACAATGAAGTATGCTCGTAAGCATATGTTTCATTTTTTAATGAGCTTGACACATGAAAAGAACTATGCTCATTATGACCAGATACTACTAAAGGATCAAGTGATTCTAGGTATTTTCGCACCTAAGTCGAAATCATATTTAACATGGAAACCTGTGCAGTGGCAGGAGTGGGAAAAGGAAAACCCCCATGAGAGAGGAATCCTTAAGGAGACCTACTCCTACACTATCAAGATTAGATTGTCTGAGAAAAGGGAAATTATTCACTTCAACATTGTGTAGATCTAGAGTTGTATAGTCAAGTTGATCAACAATGATAATTTTTCTTGATGGGGAAATTGTAAAATACAAAACATTGAATATGCGATGACAATCATTGCATAGAACCAACTAGGACCAAGTAACAAATTGTAGTCCAGGGGAGCGTCAACCACTTCGATATTGACTGAAATGGTTTTACCCTTCAATGTCACAAAAAAATATTGCAAGAGTCCACAAGGTTGGAAACCACG
>SNQJ01S0013265.1:97671-115220 GCA_010110895.2 Picea sitchensis | reverse complement strand
CACTTCAACATTGTGTAGATCTAGAGTTGTATAGTCAAGTTGATCAACAATGATAATTTTTCTTGATGGGGAAATTGTAAAATACAAAACATTGAATATGCGATGACAATCATTGCATAGAACCAACTAGGACCAAGTAACAAATTGTAGTCCAGGGGAGCGTCAACCACTTCGATATTGACTGAAATGGTTTTACCCTTCAATGTCACAAAAAAATATTGCAAGAGTCCACAAGGTTGGAAACCACGNCATCAAATAATTTTAGGGTGGTAGGAGATGGGGTAAGTTTAGGAGAACCAAAGGCTCTCCAACAAGGAAAATACATGTCACAGGTGGAGGCTCCCTCATCCAAAATAGTGCAATGGATGTTCTTCCCACCAACCAAAATTTGAATTTGGAATGTTAGGTGGTGTGAGAGACTCTCCGTAAAATATTTCATATGAAACATAATCATATTTGACTCCTCTAGATCCATGGCTCCAATGGTCGACAACAACATTCTATGTTGACTTGGACAATGTTGTAGAACTTCGAGTGCAGACATAGAACAAGGCACTTGTGCCAAATTTTCAATGATATTGAATTTTTCAGTAGCACGTACATTTGGATTAAATGTCACTTTTTGAATTGCGTTGTTGGGCAGGCGCAACATTGCATCAAAAATTGGCTTCTCAATATGAAGAGGAGTGGAAGATGGAGGAGTAGTGGATGTGGAGGACTGATCCATATAATTTCCATTATCCTGATCACATGGAGGAGGGTCATAAGTATTTGCTTGAGTCGTGACATTAACCATCTTAGGTGCTCGTGGAAGCATCCCCATGGTGGGAATGAACAACGTCCCCTGCTTGCAGAGATGCACAGTTTTGTGAAACCAGATGTTGTTGCTAAACCAAGAAAGGGTTAGTTAACACTGCATGTTGATAGGTACCCTTTAGAAATTTAGCGACTGCCTCATGATGAGGAAAGTCTTTCGTGTAGTGGTCTTCCTCACAAATCATGCAAGGAAACTTAGGGTTCCTAGTTGGTGGAGTATCAAAAGTCTTTGTAGTATCCTGATGGTTAGAATATTTCTTGGATTTACCCTTGTTTTTCTTCTTGCCTCCTAGTTGTTGAGATGAAGTGTATTGGACCTCATTCACCTCAGATATTTTAGCAGGAGTGGAAGTAGTTTTGGTGTGTGAAACATAAACTGGTTCCAGAGCAGGTCTTGTTGGATCGTTCGAAAAATGAAGAGCATGAGGGATCATATCATAAAGTGTGTAAGACTAGGAATATACCGAGTCCAAATATTGAGTACGACTGATAGCCTTCTCCCTAGTAACAACATTCCCCATAGAAACATCGCAAGCGATGGGAGGCAAGAGCGAATTTGTAAACCAATCCATGAGGAGTTGGTCGGGAATTGGAGTTTTAATAAACCATCTCTGCCATATCCACTCATGAATATGATCAGATATGTAGGTGGAATAGGATTGTCGGATTGAGGTTGGAAGTTTTGTATTGGTCTCATACCGTATAGGCAACTAAAAATGTGTCAGGAAATCCATGGCAAGAGAATTAAATTCGAAAAAGGAGTTACACAACAGTTCAATATACCATTTCAATGTTGCACTTGTAAGTGTTCTCTACAAAGTCTTAGATGAATGGAATAATCCATCAAAGAGTTGGAAGAACACCATAAATGTAAAATCATAACATGATTGTTAGGATCTTCCCCAGGGTTTTTGTCAAATTTTGAGATGTTGGACAATAATTTGGTAGGGATGGAAGCCCAAAATGGAGCATGTTGAATGGGATCATTTGTCAAACATGGTAGATCTGGAAGATCTAACATAACCAAGAATGTAAGTTGTCCGTTAGCATATGGATACTAGTGATAACCATATGTCATGGAAACACCAGTAGGACCATGTCCAGGTTGCGACAAGATGGAAAAACTAGATGGTCCTCTCATGTATGATGGTTGCCCGGGTTGGCCACCCATGTAAGGTGGTTGTCTTGATGGATCTCCTATATATTGAAATCGACCTGATGGTCCTCCCATGTAGTGTGGTTAAATGGACTGTTGCATTGGAATCATGGGGTTTATGGATTGATAGGGAAAAGTTCCTTACCGAGGAATTCCTGCCAAATTAGGTTTACCCCACAAAGGGTTAGCAACTCCTGGAAATGGTTGTCCAGGATATAGGCTAGTTGTAGTATGGATAGAAGGATTTGCAAGAGCCATTTTCTTGTAGGATCGTTGATGTTGCAACCACGTAGGTTTCCCCCTAGTGAAACATTTCCCTCTAGCTAAAGGTTGCTTCCCAGCTAAAGGATGGCCTCCTTTTGAATATTGACCTTCAATGTAGGGTGTACACATTTGTAAGGTGTGAGATGGAGGATGAGTAGCTTGTGTAACTATGGTTGTGTGAATGACTTGACTATTGGCCATATAAATGATGGTACGACCAAGTAAATCACTTGGTGTGTGCATGTGTGGAAATAGTGAAACATGAATAATATCTGGCCCAAGTGCGAAGGGAGATGTATGTGCAAGTGGTTGAGTTAGGGTTAACTAGGTCACCGATGTTTCCGGTAATGATGAAGCACCCACAATATCAACTATAGGAGTTGTGGAAAAAGAGATATTCTGAAGTCCTTCAGAAATATCAAATGATGCTGGGTTCATGATAAAATATTGTGTAGTGGTTGAACCGGGTGGTGTTGGCACAGTGTCAGACCCAGGGTTCAACACTTAAACAGTGCACCAAAAAAACCCTAACTATCGACCCTTTCAGCAACACGTGCGAAGAAAATGAAGTCTCACCCGAGGTAGAGGCAGGGGGGCGTTGTAGGACTCAGGTGTCTACAACCAAGATGGGACATAGATCTATGATAACAACACTTGTCAGAGCACTTATCCAACAATATTCATTACATTATGAGTCTCATTCACATCGCAGATTAACCCTTATTACAGATGAACACAGTAACAATATAGATCAGGCATTCTCAATCACTTAGCACATAGAATTAGTTCAGATCTAACATTCAAATACCATTAATCACTAAGATACAAAATTAGATGCATTCATCATACATTATAACAACAGTCCTAAGAAAATAAACAACATAATGCACATTGCACAAAACACATCAAGACACAGGATATACGTGGTTCACCCCAGTGTAGGGCTATGCCCACCACCAACTTCTTATTCTTTTTTAGTCTTCAATCTTATTACATTCATTTGCTCCTGTGCACAAAGCCACAGAGCCAAACTCCACAGAGGACAGAATATCTGTGCGCCATATCCTCCTTCCCAAAATTAGGTCAAGACATAGAGCCAACTCGTTAGTAGCACAGAGCCTTACTTTACACAGTCTGTTTGCACAAAGAAACTTACAACCTTTCGCACTAAGCCAAAATTACTACTTACAACATATTGTGCACATATCCCCCTATCATCAACCAACATCGCTTAGCTACTTATTTATACATTTACAAAAAGGCCTAAACATGGGTAAACCCATGGGCTGACATCCCATAACCCATTACATAAGCCCTAGTAAACCCTTTGCTGGGTCCACAAGCCCGCAAATTGAGTGAGATCCCACGATCTTCACTCCGCTGGGCACTCCATCTTCGACCAGCCTGTCGAAGTCCCAAAAGTGGTCAAAGACAACCAATGTTCCCACAAATTTGGTCAAGGGCCAACATGACCCCAACCCTCACATGTGACTCGTCCTGAGTCACTCAGATCTGGGCAATGCTCCTTTAAAGGCCTTGAGATTAGCTCAAGCTGCCTCGACTTGTCGCTTCACTAGATCCTACTTCTCGACAAACTCTTGAATCAGTTTCTCTATAACAAGCTCTTCTAGGTGTTGTTCCACTGTCATAACCATCTGGTCCAGCTACGAGCCTTGTCCTTCGATCTCTTCAAAACTTGTGCAGGCTTCGTCCTGTACCGGCTATAATATCTGTGTAACTTCCATGAATCTGCTCTGGATGGCAATAATCTGCTGTTGGACTACACGTTTCTCCTGTGATCTCTTCATTCACTCAACCGCAGTGAGTAGATTCATCTGCCCTTACATGGTGGATGCTTCCTGCTACGCCTCCTAGAGCTGTGCTTCCAGTTTCCTCAGCTCTGGGTCTTCTGTGAGGCGTTCATAAGTCTATGAACTTAGATCACTTAACTGTTTACATTCTAATATGAGGATATTGATCCTTCCAACTGCTCTCTTAACTACTTCCTCCCTTTGGTCATGCACTTCTTGCAGAGTGCTCGGCACTACTTGGAGCTCTAACTCCATTATCCATGCTTGAAGCTGCTGAATGGCCTCAATGAGATTCCCCACTTGCATCATGATTGACTCTGGTTCCTCCTGTGCCAAGCCCCACATAGAGTGAAGTGATTTAGTCACTTCTTTCTTGACTGCAATTTTCTCTGCGAGCAACTGGTATTTTTCTTCCTTTATCTTCGCAATGTTCTCTTCAAACATCGCTTGAATTTCATCTTTCTCCTTATACACAACTCGAAGTTGCTCTAAGTCCTCATCCTTTTCTTGCTTCATGGCTTCTATAACCTATTCCTTTTCTTCTTGGACTTGCTGAAGTTGAGCCTCTGTTGCATATTATAATCTTCATAATTGGGTGGGCTCATCCCTCAATTCTGCAATCTTCGATGAAGAAGGTGCAGTAGGTAGTGTGTGGCTTGAATGGATGGCTTTCTGTATCTCTTTTAGCTCCTTCTCTATTCTTGCATACAACGTCTCCTACTTTGCTCCATATCGCTGCAAGATATCTCCTAAAGCATCCTCCATGGCTGCGATGATTAGATTGACATTGTCTTCTGTGAGCATGGAATTCATCTTGGGTTTATTGGGGCACGTCTTTTTTCTTACCGAGGGTTTCTGTGGAAAAACCTTCCTTTTCTTCAATGTTTCTTCCTCTGTAAGGGGATCCTTCAATGGTGTAACTTTGCCTTTTCCTTTCTTTTCTCCTTCTTCCCCTCCTACTCTTTGATTTACTTCATCCCCTCCTCCTTCCGCGGGTGAGTCAGGCCCACTGTCCTCTGAGGTGGTGTCCTCCTCATCGGTCTCTATGTTCTGCACTTCCTCCTTTTTCTTATTTTTCTTCGTGCTGCTCTGCCCGACATGCTCAACCCGGGTGACCAAAGGGCTTCCAATGATGTCGGGGTCATAGAGTTCTACATCGTTAAATGATGCCAAGAACTATGCTGGCTAGTCTTTGGTGATCTCCTCCATATCCTCGTCAGTCAGTTTATAATAGGACTGCAACTCCTCTTTGTTTTCATCCTTACACGTAGTGATATAAATAAAGTGTCGATATGCACAAAACTTCACTAGCGGCCTATACTGGTGCAACATGTTTGGTGTCATTCATGGAAATGCCTTAATAACACACTTCAGCTGCTGGAAGTAGGCATGGAAGATAGCGTTCGACTTCCACAGCTTCAACATGTCAATTGTATACCACAAGGTGGAGAACCTCACAGCCAATGGCTCCGATGGCTCAACTTCTGGAAATGTCTCTCCTTATGGCATCTAACAAGTGACAAATGCGATCAATACTAGTAACCAACTGAAATGGAATTCATAGCCCTGATCCCGTGCTTCACGACAGTCCTTCTCGAGCTCATTGATGAGGTAACTCACCTAGTTCATTTGCATCCCCTCCACGCACTTTCCTGCGAGGTCAACTACAAATCCTGTGACCTATGTGGGATGGTTATTTCTAACAAGATTGCCAGCTATAAGATGACAATCTAGGTGCACTGCACCATCCTGGATGGAGGATACCTTGTAGCCTCAGTTTCCCTTTTCTACATTGCCATAATCCTCCTTTATGCACTGTGCCAGGGAGTGATCTGAAGTCTTCCCTCAGTAGAACTGTTGAGGGTCCATTCCTTGCATGCTCAATCCTGTAATCAAGTCAATCAATGTTGGATCCACAATAACATGTCTGTCGAGCCACATATACCCTCCATGTTAGCATGAGAAGAGAATTTTAATGCAAGCGTTAACCTCTTGATGTCGGCCAAAGTGAGGAATCTTCATTACATTCAAGATTGTTGACTGCACTATCTCCTTAATCCACGGTTGGAAGACTATGCGCGGCTTCTTCCCAGTCATCCTCATCAAATATCTATGGGGCGTGAGCATGGAGTAGTTCTTTCTATCGTCGAGGTTAAAGTTGTTGTTCTTCAAGGCAAGGATCTGTCCTAACTAAGTTCCAACTATGCGTATTCCCTTCAGGATGTATGTAGTGATCAAATTATACTCAAAGTCACGTGGGATACTATCGTGGGTAACCACACTAGCCAAAGGCAGTATGTACTATGGCAAGATCAATAGGATCTGCTTCGCCTTAGCCAGATTGTCGTGGTGCTTGCTTCGCTTCTCAATAGCACAACTAGAATGACATCTAGTCAAGGGGGATGCTTGCATTCCACCAGTCGACGACGCTTGTATTCCTGCAAACATAACTCTCTCAGCTATGAGCTCCACAAGAATCTCTTCCACAGAGTTATCTAACGTGCTAGGTTCGCCTGACATTCACACTTGTAACCAAATAGATCAGGTAGGCGAACGGACAAACGAGTTAATCAAATGGATGGCGAGGTCTAGAAATCACAACATGATACAACAGATTGTCTATTAGCTTGGATATTCATGGGTGGAAAAAAGTGGTCCTTGCGCAAAATCAGATGGGTTAAATAAGAAAGTGCCATAACAAATTCTTCCAATGGGCAGGAATGCATCCATCAATGCAAATCCTCCCATTGTGGTGTGGTCTCAACGTTCCATTTTCTCATAACTGCATTTTCTAGTCATTCCAGGGCGTCATTTTCTTCTTACTGAGCTTTCTTGCCTTCTTTCCTATGATCTAAGTCTCTGGGTTCCTCTTTCCATTCTTATTCTTATATTCTCCTAGTGAAGGGACTTCACACTACTGATGTGCTCTTACAGACTCTAAGGTTAATGTCCCTTCTCTTACTATTTATGGGATGGATATACTTCTTTATTTCATGTACTGATTCTTTAAGCCTTCTCATGTTCTTTCAACTTTGACAACTAATTCTTTGTCCCTTTGTTTCTTTGACTTATCCTCTTGTTCTTCTATTAGTCGATCTATTTTTCTGGCTATGAGGTCCCTTAGTTCTTTCTTTTTCTGTTCTGTATTGTCCTCCTCTGCTTTCTTTTTTATCTGATCCTTCTCAATCCAAGTCTTACCTAATAAAAGTGGAAAAGGGGCGCTGTTCTCAACAAACCTAATAACTTCAAAGTCCTCTTCTATCGATGTTTCATGAGAAATCATAGGTATATTAGTAATTCTTCCACATAGGGTTATCATCTTTCCTTTAAACAAGACTATCCTTCCCAATGAAGGTATCATAGCAGGCTTTCCCAAAATTTCCCAAGTTCTTTTTGGCATAACGTTCACATGTGTTTCTTCGTCCAATACACAGTCTATGTCGAAGTCTTCTATTATTGTAACTATGCGTTGTTTTTCTATCAAGATCTCTGGTAAAATGATGTCTCTGTGATCATCCATTACTTCTTTTAACTGTATTAACATAGTATCTGAATCTTTCTCTAATTCTTTCTCTTTATGATTCCCCAAGATGCTCTTAGCCTCTTGACATTCTTCAAAGTTTTCTTGTCTCATGTTCATCTTTTAAAATTTAGCAATCACCCTTGGGAAATCCTCAACCTCATGACCAATACCTTTACAACAAAGACAAATAGGACCTATACCAGGGAATTTCTTAGCAAGATGTCCCAGTCTTCTACAATTATAACACAGTGTCAATCCTATATTTCTTTTAAATGAGCTCCACCCTTTCTTGTACTGTGCACTGGGATCACAGTGATGGACCTACAGTCTGCAAAATTTTTTTCTAGGTTCATGCATCCACTTATTAGTCCAAAAATTCTTTCTATGCATAGGAATAACATATCTTTCTCTATTTATATCAAATTTATTCAGATCAACTCTTTCTTCTATTTGTGCCCTAGTTTTTCAGGTTAGGACAAAATCTATCAAGCATACTTAGATTCATGCTTTCGAAGCAAAAAATTTCCACTTATATTACCTTTACCAGAGCGCAAAGCTTTAAGATCTTACCTCTTTTCTTCAGATCTGGTTTCTTTCTTAGTACAGAGCTTCACAAGTCAAGTATAATACTGCGCACTACATCAACCGATCTACGCACATATTTTTCTCTTTTCTTCAGTTCCCAACAATCATAGTTTCGGGTCTCGACAGCGGAACCATATGTTGGCACAGGGGCAGACCTAGGGTTCAACGCTTCAACATCGCACCAAAAAAACCCTAATTATCGACCCTTTAGACAACACCCGCGAAGAAGATGAAGTCTCCCCTAAGGTAGAGGCAAGGGGGGTTGTAGGACTCAGGTGTCTACAACCAAGCTGGGACATAGATCCGTGATAAAAATACTTTATAGAGCACTTAGCCAACAATATGCATTAGATTATGAGTCTCATTCACATCTCATATTAACCCTTATTACAGATCAATGCATAGCATTAGTTCAGATCTAACATTCAAATACCATTAAGCATTAAGATACAACATTAGATGCATTCATCATACATTATAACAACAATACTAAGAAAATAAATAGCATAATGCACATTGCACAAAACACATCAAGACACAATATATACATGGTTCACCCCAGTGTAGGGATACGTCCACCAACAACTTATTCTTTATTAGTCTTCAATCTTATTACATTCATCTGCTCATGTGCACAAAGACACAGAGCCAAACTCTGTAGAGGACAGAAGATCTGCACGCTGCACGCCATATCCTCCTTCCCAAAATTAGGTCAAGGCACAGAGACAACTCGTTAGTAGCACAGAGCCTTACTTTACACAGTCTATTTGCATAAAGAAACTTACAACCTTTCGCACTACGCAATATGCAAGGATTTCTATGAAGGTCATGACTGGTTCTACAATGTGTTGGCCAATTCCAAGAGCTACACTCTTGATTTCAAAAGTTTGATCTTCTATCATTCCCTTGTAAGAAACATTGGGTTGAGGTTCCTGAACATCAGTATACATACCTTGTATACTGTGAGATATTCAATCCTAAGGCCGACTATGAAAATCAAAGAAACACACTCCTAAGAAAACTAAAAGCAATAAACCAAGCAACAATAGATTCAAGGATCTTCCGAAGATGGGATATCAAGCCACTAGAAAATAAATGAGAAGCAACTACCTTGATCTCCACGTAACATCCCTTCTCGGTGCAAGCAGCCCTCTCTTTCAAGGGATCACTCTCCAAGGGTACTGAGAATGTGATGCGACGTCTGGCCCAGGTACTATGGGAATCCCCCCACAATCACCTTTGTAGATACCTAGGAAAGGCCACTAAGGTTACCAACTCATAATCAGCCTCCGACCGGGTATAGTCAACAGTCGGGACTAAACGTATGGGAAATATATGAAAGTCTAAAATTCTTCCATAGGATCGAGTACAAGTGGACCAGTAGACTCCATAGGACCCTGAATGGATTTGGAGTTCACGAAGTACCAATACCAAATGAGCCAGTGACACTTCAGAAAGGACCTTTAGTATACGCTCTTTCCACTACGATTGGTCAAGATTTGGAGAAGTAATATCCATTCCTCTTCCACATGTGACCTCCTGTTTAATGCCTGTGTGAGAGGGGACTCCCATATATGCTTATAGGAAAGTTGGATTTGTACACTCTTTAGTGCTCTACATTCTGTTTATTAGTCTTGGATAATTTACTCACTTTTCCTAGTCCAAAGACCCTAATCCTGTGCTATTGTTGGTATGCTAAAACCAAAAAATGTTCTAGTTGATTTTATTAGCACGTGGTTGATTTTAATGGATTTACTCAATAGGTTCATGGAGATGAAATTGATGATGTGAGGGAGACTCGACTCCAATAGAATGAAAAAGAATGAGATGCAATTCATTATTTTCGATGAATTCTATGTATGGGAAAGAGAATAGTTCTATTCTTCTTAACACAAGAGATAAATCAAAACTATGAAACATTCAATTTATGTTATCAAGATGATGCAAAACTACGAAGCAAATCTTTCCAAAAACCGAAATGCACATGAAAAACTAGCTCTTTTTCAAACATGTATCAAATTTTTTTTCCTAAAGAATGCAAAATTTCTTTGTTCGATTATGTATGCAATGAGATATGCAAAAAAAATTTCTTCTTAAATTTTAAGTGAAATGAAAGACATCAATGTATGGAACAAATAAGTATGAGGCAAAAAAAGAATCAAGCAAAGCGCATTCACAAAATGACGAGAACTGATAGAAAACAAGTGTGAGATGATTTGTTCAATCAAGGACTCGAAGATGCAAAAGAATGTTGACCTCATAGGTGATCGTGGAAGCATCCCCATGGTGGGAATGACCCACGTCACCCGCTTGCTAAGATGCACGGTTTTGTGAAACCAGATGTTGTTGCTGAACCAAGAAAGGGTTAGTTAAAACTGCATGTTGATAGGTACCCTTTAGAAATTTAGTGACTGCCTCATGATGAGGATAGTGTTTCGTGAAGTGGTCTTCCTCACAAATCATGCAAGGAAACTTAGGGTTCCTAGTCAGTGGAGTATCAAAAGTATTTGTAGTATCCTGATGGTTAGAATATTTCTTAGATTTACCCTTGTTTTTCTTCTTGCCTCCTGGTTGTTGAGATGAAGTGGATTGGACCTCATTCACCTCGGATATTTTAGCAGGAGTGGAAGTAGTTTTGGTGTGTGAAACATAAACTGGTTCCAGAGCAGGTCTTGTTGGATCGTTCAAAAAATGAGGAGCATGAGGGATCATATCGTAACGTGTGTTAGACTAGGAATATACCAAGTCCAAATATTGAGTACGACTGATATCCTTCTCCTTAGTAACAACATTCCCAATAGCAACATCGCGAGCAATGGGAGGTAAGAGAGACTTTGTAAACCAACTTCAAAGTACTCTTTTGTCGATGTTTCATGAGAAATCATAGGTATATTAGTAATTCTTCCACATAGGGTTATCATCTTTCCTTTAAACAAGCCTATCCTTCCCAATGAAGGTATCATAGTAGGCTTTCCCAAAATTTCCCATGTTCTTTTTGGCATAACATTTACATGTGTTTCTTCATGCAATACACTGTCTATGTCAAAGTCTTTTATTCTTGTAACTATGCGTTATTTTTCTATCAAGATCTCTAGTAAACTGATGTCTCTGTGATCATCCATTACTTCTTTTAACTGTATTAACATAGTCTCTGAATCTTTCTTTGATTCTTTCTCTTTATGATTCCCCAACATGCTCTTAGTGATGCAGGAGCATCTCTCCACATCAGCCAGCCAACCAACCAGCCACGTCAGCGAATTCAAATCACGTGTTGAAGAGAGGCGCAGCCTCATTTGAAATCTGAATTCAATGTAATTAAATGTTTAAGCTGGAGAGCTGTGAAGCCGTGCCTTTGTGCAGGCTGTAGATAAGATAGGCCTTTAATGTTTGTAAGGATGAGATCTAGATCCAGATGCTGGACTAGACAACCCATTCAATGTAATTGAATAGGGTAGGTAGGTTGGAGGGAAGAGCTCGAAGAGCCCCCTCATGTAAGAAGATCAATTGTATCTCTTTGAGTAGTTAGTGGAAAAGAAAAGAGAGAATCTGCTAGTAGAGGGCAGAAGAGAGAAGAGAGTGAGTGTGTGTAGTGGTATTAGTAGAAAGAGAAGGAGCAGAGACCTTGTTACAGGCCGTGCTTAGGAACACCTTGTACAAACAGGCATTTGCCATTTTAATACAGATAGCAGTTTTTCCTGCATGACTATTTGTTGAATGAATGTCTGTGAGTGTTCTCTATATGGTATGAATGTATGTTGTAGGTTTGCATTTGCAAGAGTTCATGGTTTCAGGATTGAGAGGTCTTTGAGGCTTCACACCAGGAGGGTGTGATAGAACGTTGCGGGTTTTGATAGTCGTGCACAAAGGATGCATTTCTAAACTATGCGGAGTCAGACAGAGGCATGCTAGGTGGGCACAGAAGCTGAAATCATCAATTCAGGAGGAAGACCTCAAGGTTTCTGAATACCTTGGAGGCAAAGTTGTGTATGAGAGACACAGTTGTAGACAAAGACTCTGATGTGAGTTCTGTAGAGCTCTGCCAAGTGGGCATTGAGCATATACACAGTGTTGCATTGAGAAGAAATCTTCTGTGAGTTCTTAAGAAGTCAGAATCACTGAGGATTCTTGACACTTTTCCAAGAGGGCATTGAGTAGGTGTGCAAACAGAAGAGAAGAGAACTCTTTTGAGTTCTAGAATTTAGAGGAAAAATCCACTGAGGGATCTCCACAGGGTTGCTGAACACCCTGATAGGCTCAGCAAGAGGTTGCTTGAGAGAGAAATAGTCAAAAGGGCATCATAGTCTCCATTTGTAGGAGAAAGGAAGAAGGATAAAATCCCTTAGAGATCTGAGTGGTTGAGAAGCTCAGGAGGGATAGTGCTTTATGTGCATGAAGACTCTGTAGAGGCGCATAAGTTAAGGAATCCTTCAAGGATTCGAAAGGGGAAAAGCTCAGAAGGAACAATGTCATGGAGAACGCAGGCAGGGCTTAAAGTCAAGAGCTCGCAGAGGAGGAAATAGACAAAGGTCGAGGCCTTTGAGTTTTGGAAAATTCTCCCAAGGCTGGGAAGAAAGTGTGCAAGCTCGGGAGGAGAAATATCGGCCATTGGATAAGCCGAAGAGATCTGGACCGTTGGAAGATTTTCACGTCCAGGGAGTATCAGAGCGAGCACATAGAAGAGGAGATCATCAATTGTCGGATCTCACTCAGATATCCGTCAGCCGTTGGATCGGGTGAAGACGCGCGGGGTTTAGCCTCTGGAGTAAGCGCACAGGGAGAACGGATCTGGATCATCGGATCTTGGTCCAAATACCCGACAGCCATCAGATCGGTTGGGAGTTGCACGAGGTTTAATTTCGTGGACAAGAGGTTGAAAATCCCGATGAAAGGCGTGGCCATCGGGATATCGGCATTCTTGAATTCGGGAGTCACGATGACATGAGATCGGGAATTTTCATGGTGAAAGTCCCAGGAACGATCTGAGCCGTCCGTTTGTGGAGACGCATGGCGGGGATCAAGCGACCCATCGGTATATCGGCTACTAGGGTTTTGAGTTGACAGAGAGTTTCTGTCATCAGGGTATCGAAAGTCCTGAAATCGCGAGATCGGATCAGGGTCGTCCAACTGTTGGAGACACGTGGTGGAGATCCAGATTATCAGGGAAATTCCCGATAGAAAAGTCAAACCGGCGCATCGGGGTTCGACGTTTCACTAATCCTGAGGGAAAGACTTCCAGAGCATCAGAAGTCGTGAAATCCTGAGAGTTAATCAGAACTGTCCATCAGTTGGGACACGTGGGCAAGATTGGGAGCCCATTGGCATTTTGGGAGATCGAAGGGGAAATATGCTGGGACATTTCGGCATTTGATGTCGTGAAATCCCGAGAGTTAATCAGGGTCGTCCATCTTGAGGGGACGCATGTTGAGGATCTAAGATCTCGGGAAAAGTCCCAAAAGGGAAGACTCCATCGGAGTTTCGAGACTCGGAAAATTGGAAATCCCGTGGACAAGAGGTCGGGGAAATCCATAGTGAAAACCCCGATACAATCAGAGTCATCCATTTGTAGGGATAGGTGGCAGAAATCAAGAACCGTCGGCATATCGGGAGTCTCGAGACTAAGGGTCCGAGACCTGTTGAACCCCGAAACTATGAGAGAACCACAGCCGTGGATCTCGGGAAGGACGCGTGTTGCATGATCATCCAACATCGAAGATCTGGACACCGGAGGTTATAGAGGTAAGAGTTTTTGGGTTGGCGTTTGGCGAAACCCGAGGTTTGATCTGAACCATCCATCCATTTGGGACGCGTGTCAAGAATCTAAAGAAAATCGGGGATCGACATTTCATGAGTCCTAGTGACAAAGAGGAAAGCTTCATCGTGGGGCCAGCTGTCAGCATAGCGAAGAATTAGGATTCAATGGATCGACAGTCCCGAGGGAAAATGCATCTGGGCATTTGAAAACCCGAAGTCCCGAGGGAGATCAGGGACCATTGGTTTCATAGGCGATCACAGTCGTTGATCATGCTAAAGGTGGAAAGGAGTTGTTAGTTGACGTCATATCAGGAATCGGGAAATTGAGGATGCGGAGGATGAGAGATCCAATACACTTCAACCTTTGAAACCTCGAATCCCGATAAGAGGTATGAATGCGGTCATATAAGGGGAGGTTGTGTGGACCAAAAGTCTAGCCCAGAGGGCTAATGAAAGTTGGAGCACGTCAGGGTTTCGAAGCCCAAAACCCCAAAAGGAGATAAGGTTGCGGTCTTATGGGGACTGGTTACATGGATTTGGGTGTAGTCATACTTGGCTAAGGCAAAAAGGGGCGCATTGGCAAATCAGAGTTCGAGAGATCGAGAGAACAAAAACTCTTGACATCGAAAAACAAGAATCCCCAAAACCTGAAAGTATATGCATTTTCCTATTGTGAAAACAACAGTGGTCATATGCAAAGGCCGAGATAGTGAAAGAAGGACCTGTGGATCAGATTTTGACAGAGATTTCACTGTGGAATCGAAAGAGCCACTCCAGCTCAAAGGGGAATTTGGATGATCCTTAAGACCAGGAGGTCAGGCGCAGAGACCCTGCGGGGTATGCTGGTCTGCGTTTGCGTCAAGTGGTATCAGAGTGGGAAATTCACTTGTATATTTCAGGTGAAGCAGGGAGGAAAAGGAAGAAGACAGAGTGATGGAGACTCTATAAGGATTTGTTTGTAGGTAGGCAATAGTCCATAAGTAGTCAGGAGGACTGTAGGATGAAGCTAGAAACACTCTTAGTGCAGAGTGATAGGAGCAGGTTTGCTAGGAAAGCAGACATAGACAAAACCATGGCTACTAAAGGCCATAGGCATGCTGGGAGGAAGAGCAAAGCAGAAAAGCTTGCAAAGATGGATAAAGAGCTCGCTGAAATAAGGGCAGACATAGAAAAGCTTGAACTGTGGATGCAGCAAAAAGAAAAGCCGGGATGGGTGTATTAATGGCCCATGAGGAAGGCAAAAACAAAATGGCCAGTCAAGGAGTTGATGGCTAAAAGACAACATAGGTTGTTAAGAAGATGGTCGAGGTATGCTGAAAACCTCGACGGACCTGAGGAGATGATTCAGGTATGTGAACCAGAGACTGGGGACATTCTTGGTGAGGAAAATAAAATGGGATCAACTGAATATCTCAAGAACTGCCATGAGGGCAAAGAGGAAAGTCCAGTTTGCCAGGTGGGAAACGAGTTGAGATCACTGCGGGATCTCACGGACTGTCATGAGGACAGCCAGGGAATTTCACATTGCTAGTTGGGCAAGGGTACGAGGTCGCTGCGGGATCTCAAAGACTGTCAAGAGGGCAATGGAAGCATCTCATATTTCCAGGTGGGTAGAGATGAGCATTTGAGACAATTTGAAAGTCTCATAGACTCGGAGGTGAGTTCAATTCAGCAAGGAGTGCTGATGAAGATGGGATTAGTTGATCTCATAATCTTCCAGGAGAGAAGCGAAAGCATCCCATATTACCAGGGGAGCAAGGATGAGCAGGTGAACTCAGAGATGAGTTTAGATCAACATGTGCAGCTGACAGAGGAGGAGGATCTGAGAAGCCTTATGATGATTGGGGGAATTGGAATATTCCTACCACTTGCCCAGGAGGAGGCAGAAATATGTGTTGCAGATGCAGCAACAGCAGCAGAACAATCAGCTGTGACTGTCAGGAAAGAAGAGGGATTGAAGCAGACTTTGGAAGCTGCCCAAGAAGGAAAAGAGAGTGAGCATTCTGAGGAATGGATCAATATTTTCAGCCAGGGAGCTAAAAAGACTGCAACATGGGAGTTTGTGGTAGAAGAAGAAGAAGGGGAAAACATCATTAGTTTCGTTGATCTGTGGGAACAAATTGAATCCCTGGAAGAGAGGGTGAAGGTGCAGAGCATGCACATCCAACAGGTGAGGTTGGAAGCAGATGATGAACAAGGCATGGGAGATCACAGTGATCTTCCCATGTGCCAAAAAATTTTACAGCTGGGGAGATTGCAAAAACAGGGCCAACCACTGGAGCAGCTGGATGCAGCAATCGAGGAGATCAGAAGGTTGATGTTGAGATCAAAAGAGACTGCCAGCGAAGAGCAGCTGAGCAAAAGGAAGGAAGCAGCAGCAGCAGCAGCGCGAAAGCAGTAGCAACAACAACATGGAGCAGATGAACAACTCCAGAGGTTTATTTGGGATCTAGGAGGATTTCCAAAGATGAGAGATGGGAAGCTCATGAGCAGGAGCTCATGAATTTTGTAGCTGAGGAGTATGATGCAGGAGCATCTCTCCACATCAGCCAGCCAGCCAGCCAACCACGTCAGCGAATTCAAATCGTGTGTTGAAGAGAGGCGCAACCTCATTTGAAATCTGAATTCAATGTAATTAAATGTTTAAGCTGGTGAGCTATGAATCCGTGCCTTTGCGCAGGCTGTAGATAAGATAGGCCTTTAATGTTTTTAGGGATGAGATCTAGATCCAGATGCTGGACTAGATAGAAGATCAAATGTAATTGAATAGGGTAGGTAGGTTGGAGGGAAGAGCTCGAAGAGCCCCCTCATGTAAGAAGATCAATTGTATCTCTTTGAGTAGTTAGTGGAAAAGAAAAGAGAGAATCTGCGAGTAGAGGGAAGAAGAGAGAAGAGAGTGAGTGTGTGTAGTGGTAGTAGTAGAAAGAGAAGGAGCGGAGACCTTGTTACAAGCCGTGCTCAGGAACACCTTGTACAAACATGCATTTTCCATTTTAATATAAATAGCAGTTTTTCCTGCATGACTATGTGTTGAATGAATGTCTGTGAGTGTTCTCTATATGGTATGAATGTATGCTGTAGATGTATGTTGTAGGTTTGCATTTGCAGGAGTTCATGGTTTCAGGCTTGAGAGGTCTTTGAGGCTTCACACTAGGAGGGTGTGACAGAACGTTGCAGGTTCTGATAGCCGTGCACAGAGGATGCATTTCTGAACTCTGCGGAGTCAGACAGAGGCTAGGTGGGCACAGAAGCTGAAATCATCAATTCAGGAGGAAGACCTCAAGGTTGCTAAATACCTTGGAGGCAAAGCTGTGTATGAGAGACACAGTTGCAGACAGAGACTCTGCTGTGAGTTCTGTAGAGCTCTGCCAAGTGGGCATTGAGCATATACACCGTGGTGCATTGAGAAGAACTCTGTTGTGAGTTCTTAAGAAGTCAGAATCACTGAGGATTATTGACACTCTGCCAGAAGGGAATTGAGAAGGTGTGCAAATAGAAGAGAAGATAACTCTTTTGAGTTCTGGAATTTAGAGGAAGAATCCACTGAGGGATCTCCACAGGGTTGCTGAACACCCTGATAGGCTCAGCAAGAGGTTGCTTGAGAGAGAAATAACTAGAAGGGCATCATAGTCTCCATTTGCAG
>SNQJ01S0013265.1:68652-97660 GCA_010110895.2 Picea sitchensis | reverse complement strand
TAGAGATCTGAGTGGTTGAGAAGCTCAGGAGTGATAGCGCTTTATGTGCGTGAAGACTCTGCAGAGGCATAGAAGTCAAGGAATCCTTCAAGGATTCGAAAGGGGAAAATATCAGGAGGAACAACGTCGTGAAGAACGTAGGTGGGGATTAAAGTCAAGAGCTCGTAGAGGAGGAAACAGACAAAGGTCGAGGCCTTTGAGTTTTGGAAAATTCTCCCAAGGTTGGGAAGAAAGTGTGCAAGCTCGGGAGGAGCAATATCGACCGTTGGATAAGCCAAAGAGATCTGGATCGTTGGAATATTTTCACATCCAGGGAGTATCAGAGTGAGCACATAGAAGAGGAGATCATCAATTGTCAGATCTCACTTGGATATCCGTCAGCCGTTGGATCGGGTGAAGACGCATGGGGTTTAGCCTCTGGAGTAAGCGCATAGGGAGAACAGATCTGGACCGTCGGATATTGGTCCAAGTACCCAACAACCATCAGATCGGTTGGGAGCTGCACAAGGTTTAACGTCGTGGACAGGAGGTTGAAAATCTCGACGAGAGGCGTGGCCATTGGGATATCAGCATTCATGAATTCGGGAGTCACGATGACATGAGATCGGGAATTTTCATGGTGAAAGTCCCGGGAACAATCTGAGCTGTCCATTTGTGGAGACACGTGGCAGGGATCGAGTGACCCATCGGTATATCGGCTACCGGGGTTTTGAGTTGACAGATATTTTTTGTCATCAGGGTATCGAAAGTCCCAAAATCGCGAGATCGGATCAGGGTCGTCCAACTGTTGGAGACACGTGGCGGAGATCCAGATTATCTGGGAAATTCCTGATAGAAAAGTTAAACCAGCACATCGGGTTCGACATTTCGTAAATCCTGAGGGCAAGACTTTCAGAGCATCAGAAGTCGTGAAATCTCGAGAGTTAATCAGAACCGTCCATCAGTTGGGACACGTGGGCAAGATCGGGAGCCCATCGACATTTTGGGAGATCGAAGGGGAAAGATGCCGGGACATTTTGGTGTTTGATGTCGTGAAATCCTGAGACTTAATCAGGGCCGTCCATCTTGAGGGGACGCGTGTCGAGGATCTAAGATCTCGGGAAAAGTCCCGAAAGGGAAGACTCCATCGGAGTTTCGAGACTCGACAAATCAAAAATCCCGTAGACAAGAGGTCGGGGAAATCCATAGTGAAAACCTCGATACAATCAAAGCCGTCCATCTATAGGGACAGGTGGCAGAAATCAAGAACCGTCGGCATATCGGGAGTCTCGAGACCAAGGGTTCGAGACCTGTTGAACCCCGAAACTGTGAGAGAACCATAGTTGTGGATCTCAGGAAGGATGTGTGTCGCATGATCATCCAACATCAGAGATCTGGACATCAGAGGTTACAGAGGTAAGAGTTTTTGGGTTGGCGTTTGGAAAAACCTGAGGTTTGATCTGAACCGTCCATCCATTTGGGACGCGCGTCAGGAATCCAAAGAAAATTGGGGATCGACATTTCGTGAGTCCCGGTGACAAAGAGGAAAGATCCATCGTGGGGCCAGCTGTCAGCATAGCAGAGAATCGGGATTCGAGGGATCGACAGTCCTGAGGGAAAATGCATCTGGGCATTTGAAAACCTAAAGTCCTGAGGGAGATCAGGGACCGTTGGTTTCATAGGTGATCACAGTCGTTGATCGTGCTAAAGGTGGAAAGGAGTTGTTAGCTAACGTCATATCGAGAATCAGGAAATCGAGGATCCGGAGGACGAGAGATCCAATACACTTCAACCTTCGAAACCCCGAATCCCGATAAGAGGTATGACTGTGGTCATATAAGGGGAGGTTGTTTGGACCAAAAGTCTAGCCCGGAGGGCTAACGAAAGTTGGAGCACGTCGGGGTTTCGAAGCCCAAAACCCCGAAAGGAGATAAGGCTGCGGTCTTATGGGGACTCGTCACATGGATTTGGGCGTAGTCATATAGGGCTAAGGCACAAAGGGGCACATCGGTAAATCGGAGTTCGAGAGATCGAGAGAACAAAAACTCTTGACATCAGGAAACAAGAATCCCCGAAACCCGAAAGTATATGCATTTTCCTATTGTGAAAAGAGCAATGATTGTATGCAAAGGCCGAGACAGGGAAAGAAGGACCTGTGGATCGGATTTTGACAGATATTTCACTATGGAATCGAAAGAGCCGCTCCAACTCAAAGGGGAATTTGGACGATCCTTAAGACCGGGAGGTCAGGTGCAGAGACCCTGCGAGGTATGCTGGTCTGTGTTTGCGTCACTTAGCCTCTTGACTTTCTTCAGAGTTTTTTTTATCTCAAGTTCATCTTTTCAACTTTAACAATCATCCTTGGGCAATCCTCAACCTCATGACCAATAGCATTACAACAAAGACAAACATGACCTATACGAGGGAATTTCTTAGCAAGATGTCCTAGTCTTCTACAATTATAACACAATGTCAATCCTATCTTTCTTTTAAACGAGCTCTAGCCTTTCCTGTACTACGCACTGGGATCACAGTGTTGGACCTCCAGTCTGCAAAAATTCTTTTTAGGTTCATGCATCCACTTATTAGTCCAAAAATTCTTTCTACACATAGGAATAACATATCTTTCTCTATTTATATCAAATTTATTCAGATCGACACTTTCTTCTAACTGTGCCCTAGTTTTAAGATTAGGACAAAATCTATCAAGCATACCTAGATTCATACTTTCAAAGAATTTTTTTTCACTTATATTACCTTTACCAGAGCGCAAAGATTTAAGATCTTCCCTCTTTTCTTCAGATCTAGTTTCTTTCTTAGCATAGAGCTTCGCAAGTCAATTAGAATACTATGCACTACATCAAGATAGGTCCCGATAGCGGAACCATATGTTGGCACAGGGGTAGACCCAGGGTTCAATGCTTCAACATCGCACCAAAAAAACCCTAATTACCGACCCTTTGGATAACACCTACGAAGTAGATGAAGTCTCCCACAAGGTAGAGGCAGGGGGGTTTGTAGGACCCAGGTGTCTACAACCAAGCTGGGACACAGATCTGTGATAAAAACACTTGACAGAGCACTTAGCCAACAATATGCATTAGATTATGAGTTTCATTCACATTGCATATTAACCCTTATTACAGATCAACGCATAACATTAGTTCAGATCTAACATTCAAATACCATTAAGCACTAAGCTACAACATTAGATGCATTCATCATACATTATAACAATAGTACTAAGAAAATAAACAACATATTGCACATCACACAAAACACATCAAGACACAGGATATACGTGGTTTACCCCAGTGTAGGGCTATGTCCACTAACAACTTATTATTCTTTATTAGTCTTTAATCTTATTAGATTCATCTGCTCCAGTGCACAAAGACACAAATCCAAACTCCATAGAGGACAGAAGATCTACGCATTGCACACTAGATCCTCCTTTCCAAAATCAGGTCAAGGCACAGAGATAATCCGTTAGTAGCACAGAGCCTTACTTTACACAATCTGTCTGCACAAAGAAACTTACAACCTTTCACACTAAGCCAACATTACTACTTACAACATATTGTGCACATAACCCCCTATCATCAACCAACATCACTTAGCTACTTATTTATACATTTACAAAAATGCCTAAACATGGGTAAACCCATGGGCCGACATCCCGTAACCTGTTACATAAACCCTAGTAAACCCTTTGCTGGGTCCAAAAGCTCAGAAAATGAGTGATATCTCACGATCTCCGCTCTGCCTGGGCCCTCCATCTTCGACCAGCCTGTCGAAGTCCCAAAAGCGGTCAAACACGACCAATGTTCCCTCAAACTTGGTCAAGGGCCAATAGACGGTAATAGTAGGAAGAATAGGCATCAATAAATCTTGTGGATGGTGGATCAGTGAGTGGTTGGTTGAGTGGATCAATAAAAAGAGGATTCACGTAATATGCAAGGATTTCTATGAAGGTCATGACCAGTTCTACAATGTGTTGGCCACTTCCAGGAGCTACACTCTTGATTTCAGAAGTTTGATCTTCTATCATTCCCTTGTAAGAAACATTTGGTTGAGGTTCCTGAACATCAGGATACATACCTTGTATACTGTGAGATCTTCGATCCTAAGGCCGACTATGAAAATCAAAGAAACAAACTCCTAATAAAACTAAAAGAGATAAACCAAGCAACAATATATTCAAGGATCTTCTGAAGATGGGATATCAAGCCACTAGAGAAGAAATGAGAAGCAATTACCTTGACCTCCACGTAACATCCCTTTTCGGTGCAAGCAACCCTCTCTTTCAAGGGATCACTCTCCAAGGGTACTAAGAATGTGATACGACGTCTGGCCCAGGTACTATGGGAATCAACCCACAATCACCTTTGTAGATACCTAGGAAAGGCCATAAGGTTACCAACTCACAGTCAGCCTCCGGGTGGGTACAGTCGACAGTCGGGACCGAACATATGGGAAATATATGAAAGTTTGAAATTCTTCCATAGGACCGAGTACAAGTGGACCAGTAGACTCCAGAGGACCCTTAATGGATTTGGAGTTCACGAAGTACCAATACCAAATGAGTCAATGACACTTCAATAAGGACCCTTAGTATACGCTCTTTCGACTACGATTGGTCAAGATTTGGAGGGGTAATATCCATTCCTCTTCCACATGTGACCTCATTTTTAATGCTCGTGTGAGAGGGGAATCCCATATATGCTTATATGAAATTTGGATTTGTACACTCTTTAGTGCTCTACAGTCTGTTTAGTAGTCTTGGATAATTTACTCACTTTTCCTAGTCCAAAGATCCTAATCCCGTGCTATTGTTGGTATGCTAAAACCAAAAAATGCTCTAGTTGATTTTATTAACACGTGGTTGATTTTAATGGATTTTACTCAATAGGTTCACTGAGATGAAATTGATGATGTGAGGGAGTCTCGACTCCAATAGAATGCAAAATAATGAGATGCAATTTGTTATTTTCGATGAATTCTATGTATGGGAAGGAGAATAGTTATATTCTTATTAACACAATAGATAACTCAAAACTATGCAATTTTCAATTTATGTTATCAAGATGATACCAAACTACGAAGCAAATGTTTCCAAAAACCGAAATGCACATGAAAAACTAGCTCTTTTTCAAACATGTACCAAAACAAATTTCCTAAAGAATGCAAAATTTCTTTGTTCGATTATGTATGGAATTAGATATGCAAAAGTTTTTGATTCTTAAATTTCAAGTGAAATGAAAGACATCAATGTATGGAACAAAGATGTACGAGGCAAAAAAATAATCAATCAAAGAACATTCACAAAATGGCGAGAACTGATAGAAAACAAGTGTGAGACGACTTGTTCAATCAGGGACTCGAATATGCAAAATAATGTTGACCTCATAGGTGCTTGTGGAATCATCCCCATGGTGGGAATGACCCGTGTCACCAGCTTGCAGAGATGCATGATTTTGTGAAACCATATGTTGCTGCTGAACACAGAAAGGGTTAGTTAACACTGCATGTTGATAGGTACCCTTTAGAAATTTAGCGTCTGCATCATGATGAGGACAGTCTTTCGTGTAGTGGTATTCCTCACAAATCATGCAAGGAAACTTATGGTTCCTAGTCGGTGGAGTATCAAAAGTATTTATAGTATCCTGATGGTTAGAATATTTCTTGGATTTACCCTTGTTTTTCTTTTTGCCTCCTGGTTGTTGGATGAAGTGGATTGGACCTCATTCACCTCGGATATTTTAGCAGGAGTGGAATTAGTTTTGGTGTCTGAAACATAAATCGGTTCCAGAGCAGGTCTTGTTGGATCGTTCAAAAAATAAGGAGCATGAGGGATCATATCGTAAAGTGTGTAAGACTAGGAATATACCAAGTCCAAATATTGAGTATGACTGATATCCTTCTCCTTAGTAACAACATTCCCCATAGCAACATTGCGAGCGATGGGAGGCAAGAGTGACTTTGTAAACCAATCCGCGAGGAGTTGGTCGGGAATTGGAGTTTTAATAAACCATCTCTGCCATCTCCACTCATGAATATGATCAGATATAAAGGTGGAATAGGATTTTTGGATTGAGGTCAGAAGTTTTGTACTGGTCCCATACCGTATAGGCAACTAAAAATGTGTCAGGAATTCCATGGAAAGAGAATTAAAGTCGAAAAAGGAGTTACACAACAGTTCAATATACCCTTTAGATGCTACAAATTCTCAGATGAATGGAATCATCCATCAAAGAGTTGGAAGAACACCATAAATGTAAAATCATAACATGATTGTTAGGATCTTCCCCAGGTTTTTTGTCGAATTTCGGTATGTTGGACAATAATTTGGCAGGGATGGAAGCCCAAAATGGGGCATGTTGAATGGGATCATTTGTCAAACATGATAGATATGGAATATCTAACATAGCCAAGAATCGAAGTCGTCGGTTAGCATATGGATACTAGTGATAACCATATGGCATGGAAACACCAGTAGGACCATATCCAAGTTGCGATGAGATGGAAAAACTAGATGGTCCTCCCATGTATGGTGGCTTCCTGGGTTGTCCACCCATGTAAGGTGGTTGTCTTGATGGACCTCCTATATATTGAAATCGACCTGATGATCCCCCCATGTAGTGTGGTTGAAGGGACTGTTGCGTTGGAATCATGGGGTTTACGGATTGATAGGGAAAAGTTCCTTGCCAAGGAATTCCTGTCGGTTTAGGTTTACCCCACAAAGGGTTAGAAACTCTTGGAAATGGTTGTTCAGGATATAGGCTAGTGGTAGTAGGAATAGAAGGATTTGCAGGAGCGATTTTCCCTTATTCTTGTTGATGTTGCAACCACGTAGGTTTCCCCCCAGTGAAACCTTTCCCTCCAGCTAAAGGTTTTCCTCCTTTTGAAGATTGACCTTCAATGTAGGGTGTACACATCTGTAAGGTGTGAGATGGAGGATGGGTAGCTTGTGTAACTATGGTTGTGTGAATGACTTGACTATTGGCCATCTAAATGATGGTACGACCAAGTAAATCACTTGGTTTGTGCATGTGTGAAAATAGTGAAACATGAATAATATCTGACCCATGTGCGAAGGGAGATGTATGCGCAAGTGGTTGAGTCAGGGTTAACCAGGTCACCGATGTTTCCAGTAATGATGAAGCACACAGAATATCAACTATAGGAGTTGTGGAAAAAGAGATATTTTGAAGTCCTTAAGAAAAATCAAATGATGATGGGTTCATGATAAAATATTGTGTAGTGGTTGAACCGGGCGATGTTGGCACAGTGTCAAACCCAAGGTTCAACAGTTCAACACTGCAGCAAAAAAACCCTAACTACCGACCCTTTCAGCAACACCTGCGAAGCAGATGAAGTCTCACCCGAGGTAGAGGTAGGGGGGGTTGTAGGACGCAGGTGTCTACAACCAAGATGGGACACAGATCTGTGATAAAAACACTTGACAAAGCACTTATCCAACAATATTCAATAGATTATGAGTCTCATTCACATCACAGATTAACACTTATTACAGCTCAACGCAGTAACAATATATATCAAGCATTCTCAATCACTTAGCACATAGCATTAGTTCAGATCTAAAATTCAAATACCATTAATAACTAAGCTACAACATTAGATGCATTCATCATACATTATAACAACAATACTAAGAAAATAAACAACCTAATGCACATCGAACAAAACACATCAAGACACAGGATATACATTTTTCACCCTAGTGTAGGGCTACACCCACCAACAACTTCTTATTTTTTATTAGTCTTCAATCTTATTACATTCATCTGCTCCTGTGCACAAAGCCGCGGAGCCAAAATCTGCAAAGGACAAAAGATTTGCATGTTGCGCGCTAGATCGTCCTTCCCAAAATCAGGTCAATGCACAAAGCCAACTTGTTAGTAACACAAAGCCTTACTTTACATAGTCTGTCTGCACAAAGCAACTTACAACCTTTCACACTAAGCCAAAATTACTACTTACAACATATTGTGCACATACCCCCCTATCATCAACCAACATTGCTTAGCTACTTATTTATACATTTACAAAAATGCCTAACCATGGGTAAACCCATGGGATGACATTCCATAACCCATTACATAAACCCTAGTAAACCCTTTTCTCAGTCGACAAGCCCACAAAATGAGTGAGATCCAGCAATCTCTGCTCCATTGGGCGCTCCATCTTCAACCATCTTGTCTAAGTCCCAAAAGTGATCAAACATGACCAATGTTCTCTCAAATTTGGTCAAGGGCCAACATTACCCCAACACTCACATGTGACTCATCTCAAGTCACTCAGATATGGGCAACACTCCTTCAAATGCCTTGAGATTATCTTGAGCTGCCTCGACTTGTTGCTTCGCTAGATCCTCCTTCTCGGCGAACTCCTGAATCAATTTCTCTGTCACAAGCTCTTCTAGGTGTTGTTCCATTGTCGTAACCATCTGGTCTAGCTATGAGCCTTGTCCTTTGATATCTTCAAAAATCATTCAGGCTTCATCCTACACTAGCTATAATCTCTGTGTAACTTCCATGAATCTTCTCTGGATGGCAGTAATCTACTGCTAGACTACACATTGCTCTTGTGATATTTTCATTCGCTCGACTGCAGTGAGTAGCTTCATCTGTGCTTGCATGGTGGATGCTTGCTGTTGTGCCTCCTAGAGCTGTTCTTCTAGTTTCCTCCGCTCTAGGTCTTCTGCTAGGTGTTCATAGGTCTCCGCACTTATATCACTTAACTATTTACATTGTAATATGATGATATTGATCCTTCCAACTACACTCTTAACTGCTTCCTCCCTTTGGTCACACACTTCTTGCAGAGTTCTCGACACTGCTTGGAGCTCTAACTCTGTTATCCATGCTTGAAGCTGCTGAATGGCCTCAACGAGCTTCCCCACTTGCATCTTGACTGACTCTGGTTCCTCCTGTGCCAAGCTCGACACAAAGAGAAGTTCTTTAGTCACTTCTTTCTTGACCGTAGTCTGCTCTGCGAGCAGCTGGTATTTTTCTTCCTGTATCTTCGCAATGTTCTCTTCGAACATAGCTTGAATTTCATCTTTCTCCTTCTTCGCAACTCAAAGTTGCTTTAATACCTCCTCCTTTTCTTTCTTTAGGGCTTCTGTAACCTGTTCCTTTTCTTCTTGGACTTGCTAAAGCCGAGCCTCTATTGCATTTGCTAATCTTCGTAATTGGGTGGGCTCATCCCCCAATTCTGCATTCTTCGATGAAGAAGGTGAAATAGGTAGTGTGTGGCTGGAATGGATGGCTTTCTGTATCTCCTTTAGCTCCTTCTCTATTCTTTCATACAACGTCTCCTGCTTTGCTCCATATCACTGCAAGATATCTTCTAAAGCATCCTCCAAAGATGCGATGATTAGATCGACATCGTCTTTTGTTAGCATGGAATTCATCTTGGGCTTATTGGCGCACATATTCTTTCTTTCCGAGGCTTTCTATGGATAACCCTTCCTTTTATTCGATGTTTCATCCTTCGTAAGGGGATCCTTCAGCGGTGTAACTTTGCCTTTTCCCTACTTTTCTCCTTATTCCCCTCCTCCTCTTTGATTTACTTTGTCCCCTCCTCCTCCCGCGGGCAAGTCAGGCCCATTGTCCTCCGAGGTGATGTCCTCCTCATCGGTCTATATGTTCTGCACTTCCTCCTTTTTCTTATTTTTCTTCACGTTGCTCTTCTTAACATGCTAAACCTGGGTGACCAAGGGGCTTCCAATGATGTCAAGGTCAGAGAGTTCTGCATCATCAAATAGTACCAGGAACCTTGTTGGCCAGTCTTTGGTGATCTCCCTCATATCCTCGTCATTCAGTTTATAATAGGACTGCAACTCCTCTTTGTTTTCATCCCTACGTGTAGTGATATAAATAAAGTGTTGATCTGCACAGAAATTCGCTAGCGACCTATACTGGTGAAACATGTTCGGTGTCATTCATGGAAATGCCTCAATAACATGCTTCAACTGTTGTTAGTAGTCATGGAAGATAACGTTCGAATGCCACAACTTCAACATGTCAACTGTATACCACAAGGTGGAGAACCTCGCGGCCAACGTCTCCGATGGCTCAACTTCTGTAAATGTTGCTCCTTCTGGCATCTGACAAGTGACAAATGCGTCAATACTAGTAATCAACTAAAATGGAATTCATAGCCCTGATCCTGCGCTTCGCGGTAGTCCTTCTCGATCTCATTGACAAGGTAAATCGCCTAGTTCATTTGCATCCCATCCACGCACTTTCCTGCGAGGTCGACTACAAATCCTGTGACCTACGTGGGATGGTTCTTTCTGACAATATTTGTAGCTATAAGTTGACAAGATAGGTGCACTGCGCCATCCTAGATGGAGGCTACCTTGTAGCCTCACTTTCCCTTTTCTACAACGCCATAATCCTCCTTTATGCACTGTGCCAAGGAGTGATATGAAGTCTTCCTTCGGTAGAACTGATGAGGGTCTGGTCCTTGCATGATCAGTCCTATAATCAAGTGGATCAATGCTAGATCCATAGTAACATGCCTGTCGATCCACATATACCCTCCATGATACATGACAAGAGGAGTTTAATGCAAGTGTTAACCTCCTGATGTCGGCCAAAGTGAGGAATCTTCATTACATTCAGGATCGTTGACTGTGCAAGATCCTTAATCCATGGTTGGGAGACTATGCACGGCTTCATCCCAGTCGTCCTCATCAAATATCTATGGGGCATGAGCATGGAGTAGTTCTTTCTATCGCTGAGGTTAAAGTCGTTGTTCTTCAAGGTAGGGATCTGTCCTAACTGAGGTCCAACTATGCGTATCCCCTTCGGGATGTATGCAGTGATCAACTTATACTCAAAGTCACGCAAGATATTGTCGTGGGTAATCGCACCAAAAAAAGTCGGTATGTACTATGGCAAGACCGACGGGATCTGCTTCGCCTTAGCCAGATCGTCGTGGTGCTTGCTTCTCTTGTCAGTAGCACAACTAGAATGACGTCCAATCAAGGGGGATGCTTGCAATCCACCAGTCGTCAATTCTTGTATTCCTACAGACATAAATTTCTTAGCCAAGAGCTCCACAAGAATATATTCCGTAGACTTCTCTAATGCGCTAGGTTCGCCCGACATTCACACTTGTAACCAAATAGATCGGGTAGGAGAATGGAAAAACGAGTTAATCAAACAGATGGCGAGGTCTAGAAATCACAACACGATACAACAGATTGTCTGTTAGCTTGGATATTCATGGGTTGCAAAAAGTGGTCCTGGCGCAACATCCAATGGGTTAAATAAGCAAGTGTCATAATAGATTCTTCCAATGGGTAGGAATGCATCCATCAATGCGAATCCGCCCATTGTGGCATGGTCTCAACGTTCCATTTGCTCATAATTGCATTTTCTAGCTGTTCCGGGGCATCATTCTAATGGTTCAGGCACCTCCAACTGTCATATAGCTTCACCATGGTGAAGTCACATTCTGCGTGGTTCTGCTGTTCCGACAAGGTTCAAGGCCTGCAAGCCTACCTCCTGCGAAGTCTTCTTTGGAACTTCATGTAGTTTTTCTAATTTGGATTTCTTCTTACTGATCTTTCTTACCTTCTTTCCTGTGATCTGAGTCTCTGGGTTCCTCTTTCCATTCTTATTCTTATATTCTCCTGGTGAAGGGACTTCGCACTGTTGATGTTCTCTTACAGACTCTAAGGTTAATGTCCCTTCTCTTACTATTTACAGGGTGGATATACTTCTTTTTTTCATGTACTGATTCTTTAAGCCTTCCTGTGCTCTTTCAAATTTGACAACTAATTCTCTAGCCCTTTGTTTCTTCGACTTATCCTCTTGTTCTTCTATTAGTCGCTCTATTTTTCTGGCTATGAGGTCCCTTAGTTCTTTCTTTTTCTGTTCTGGAGTTTCCTCCTCTGCTTTCTTTCTGATCTAATCCTTCTCAATCCAAGTCTTACCTAATAAAAGTGGAAAAGGGGCGCTGTTCTCAACAAACCTAATAACTTCAAAGTCCTCTTTTGTCGATGTTTCATGAGAAATCATAGGTATATTAGTAATTATTCCACATAGGGTTATGATCTTTCCTTTAAACAAGCCTATCCTTCCCAATGAAGGTATCATAGTAGGCTTTCCCAAAATTTCCCAAGTACTTTTTGGCATAACGTTCACATGTGTTTCTTTGTCCAATACACAGTTTATGTCGAAGTCTTCTATTCTTGTAACAATGTGTTGTTTTTCTATCAAGATCTCTAGTAAAATGATGTCTCTATGATCATCCATTACATCTTTTAACTGTATTAACATAGTCTCTGAATCTTTGTATGATTCTTTCTCTTTATGATTCCCCAACATGCTTTTAGCCTCTTAACTTTCTTCAGAGTTTTCTTGTCTCATGTTCATATTTTCAACTTTAGCAATCATCCTTGGGCAATCCTCAACCTCATGACCAATAGCTTTACAACAAAGACAAATAGGACATATACCAGGGCATTTCTTAGCAAGATGTCCCAATCTTCTACAATTATAACACAGTTTCAATCCTATCTTTCTTTTAAACGAGCTCCAACCTTTCCTGTACTGCACACTGGGATCATAGTGCTAGACCTGCAGTCTGCAAAAATTCTTTCTAGGTTCATGCATCCACTTATTAGTCCAAAAATTCTTTCTACGCATAGGAATAACATATCTTTCTCTATTTATATCAAATTTATTTAGATCAACTCTTTCTTCTAACTGTGCCCTAGTTTTCAGATTAGGACAAAATCTATCAAGAATACCTAGATTCATACTTTTGAAAAAAAAATTTCCACTTATATTACTGTTACTAGAGCGCAAAGATTTAAGATCTTACCTCTTTTCTTCAGATCTGGTTTCTTTCTTAGCACAGAGCTTTGCAAGTCAAGTAGAATACTGCGCACTACATCAACAGATCTATGCACAGATATTTCTCTTTTCTTCAGTTCCCAACAATCATAGTTTCAGGTCCCAAAAGAGGAACCATATGTTGGCACAGGGGCAGACCCAGGGTTCAACGCTTCAACATCACACCAAAAAAACCCTAATTACCGACCCTTTCGACAACACCTGCGAAGCAGATGAAGTCTCCCCTAAGGTAGAGGCAGGGGGGTTGTAGGATTTAGGTGTCTACAACCAAGCTGGGACACAGATCTGTGATAAAAACACTTGACATAGCACTTAGCCAACAATATGCATTAGATTATGAGTCACATTCACATCGCATATTAACCCTTATTACAGATCAACGCATAACATTAGGTCAGATCTAACATTCAAATACCATTAAGCACTAAGCTAGAACATTAGATGCATTCATCATACATTATAACAACAGTACTAAGAAAATAAACAGCATAATGCACATCGCACAAAACACATCAAGACACAGGATATACGTGGTTCACCCCAGTGTAGGGCTACGTCCACCAACAACTTCTTATTCTTTAGTAGTCTTCAATCTTATTACATTCATTTGCTCCTGTGCACAAAGCCACAGTGCCAAACTCCATAGAGGACAGAATATTTGCACGCTGCACGTCAGATCCTCCTTCCCAAAATCAGGTCAAGGCACAGAGACAACTCATTAGTAGCACATAGCCTTAATTTACATAGTCTGTCTGCACAAAGCAACTTACAACCTTTCGCACTAAGCCAACATTATTACTTACAACATATTGTGCACATAACCCCCTATCATCAACCAACATCGCTTAGCTACTTATTTATACATTTACAAAAAGGTCTAAACCTGGGTAAACCCATGGGCCGACAACCCATAACCTATTACATAAACCCTAGTAAACCTTTTGCTAGGTCCGCAAGCCCACAAAATGAGTGATATCTCGCGATCTCTGCGCCTCCTGGGCCCTCCATCTTCGACCAGCCTGTCAAAGTCCCAAAAGTGGTCAAACATGACCAATGTTCCCTCAAACTTGGTCAAGGGCCAACAGATGGTAATAGTAGGAAGAATAGGCATCAATAAATCTTGTGGATGGTGGATCAGTGAGTGGTTGGTCGAGTGGATCAATAAAAAGAGGATTCACGTAATATGCAAGGATTTCTATGAAGGTCATGACTGGTTCTACAATGTGTTAGCCACTTCCAGGAGCTATGCTCTTGATTTCAAAAGTTTGATCTTCTATCATTCCCTTGTAAGAAACATTGGGTTGAGGTTCCTAAACGTCAGGATACATAACTTGTATATAGTGAGATCTTTGGTCCTAAGGCTGATTATGAAAATAAAAGAAACACACTCCTAAAAAAACTAAAAGCGATAAACCAAGAAACAATAGATTAGAGCATCTTTCAAAGATGGGATATCAAGTGACTAGAGAAGAAATGAGAAGCAGTTACCTTGACCTCCACGTAACATCCCTTCTCGGTGCAAGCAACCCTCTCTTTCAAGGGATCACTCTCCAAGGGTATTGAGAATGTGATACGACGTCTGACCCAGGCACTATGGGAATCCCCCCACAATCACCTTTGTAGATACCTAGGAAAGGCCACTAAGGTTACCAACTCACAGTCAGCCTTCGGGTGGGCACAGTTGACAGTCAAGACCGAACGTATGGGAAATATGTGAAAGTATGAAATTATTCCATAGGAATGAGTATAAGTGGACTAGTAGACTCTAGAGGACCCTGAATGGATTTGGAGTTCACAAAGTACCAATACCAAATGAGTTAGTGACACTTCAGGAAGGACCCTCAATATACGCTCTTTCCACTATGATTGGTCAAGATTTGGAGGGGTAATATCCATTCCTCTTCCACATGTGACCTCATGTTTAATGCCTGTGTGAGAGGGGACTCCCATATATGCTTATACAAAAGTTGGATTTGTACACTCTTTAGTGCTCTATAGTTTGTTTAGTAGTCTTGGATAATTTACTCACTTTTCCTAGTACAAAGACCCTAATCCTGTGTTATTGTTGGTATGCTAAAACCAAAAAATGTTCTAGTTGATTTTATTAGCACGTGGTTGATTTTAATGGATTTTACTCAATAGGTTCATGTAGATGAAACTAATGATGTGAGGGAGACTCGACTCCAATAGAATGCAAAATAATGAGATGCAATTCATTCTTTTCGATCAATTCTATGTAAGGGAAGGAGAATAGTTCTATTCTTCTTAACACAAGAGATAACTCAAAACTATGAAACTTTCAATTTATGTTATCAAGATGATACCAAACTATGAAGCAAATTTTTCCAAAAACCGAAATGCACATGCAAAACTATCTCTTTTTCAAACATGTACCAAAACAAATTTCCTAAAGAATGCAAAATTTCTTTGCTCGATTATGTATGCAATGAGATATGCAAAAAAAAAATTCTTCTTAAATTTCAAGTGAAATGAAAGACATCAATGTATGGAACAAATAAGTATGAGGAAAAGAAAGAATCAAGCAAAGCAAATTCACAAAATGACGAGAACAGATAGAAAAAAAGTGTGAGATACCTTGTTCAATAAGGGACTCGAAGATGCAAAATAATGTTGACCTCATAGATGCTCGTGGAAGCATCCCCATGGTGGGAATGACCCGCGTCGCCCGCTTGCGGAGATGCACAGTTTTGTGAAACCAGATGTTGTTTCTGAACCAAGAAAGGGTTAGTTAACACTGCATGTTGATAGGTACCCTTTAGAAATTTAGCGACTACCTCATGATGAGGACAGTCTTTCATGTAGTGGTGTTCCTCACAAATCATGAAAGGAAACTTAGGGTTCCTAGTTGGTGGAGTATCAAAAGTATTTTTAGTATCCTGATGGTTAGAATATTTCTTGGATTTACCCTTTTTTTTCTTCTTGCCTCCTGGTTATTGAGATGAAGTGGATTGGACCTCATTCACCTCAGATATTTTAGCAGTAGTGGAAGTAGTTTTGGTGTGTGAAACATAAACTAGTTCCAGAGCAGGTCTTGTTGGATCGTTCAAAAAATGAGGAGCATGAGGGATCATATCATAAAGTGTGTCAGACTAGGAATATACCAAGTCCAAATATTGAGTACGACTGATATCCTTCTCCTTATTAACAACATTACCCATAACAACATCGCGAGCGATGGGAGGCAAGAGCGACTTTGTAAACCAATCCACGAGGAGTTGTTTGGGTATTGGAGTTTTAATAAACCATCTCTACCATATCCACTCATGAATATGATTAGATATGTAGGTGGAATAGGATTTTTGGATTGAGATCAAAAGTTTTTTACTGGTCTCATACAGTATAGGCAACTAAAAATGCGTCAGGAAATCCATGGAAAGATAATTAAAGTCGAAAAAGGAGTTATGCGACAATTCAATATACCATTTCAATGCTGCACCTATAAGTGTTCTCTGCAAAGTCTTAGATGAATGGAATCATCCATCAAAGAGTTGGAAGAACACCATGAATGTAAAATCATAACATGATTGTTAGGATCTTCCCTAGGTTTTTTGTCGAATTTCGGGATGTTGGACAATAATTTGGCAGGGATGGAAGCCCAAAATGGGGCATGTTGAATGGGATCATTTGTCAAACACGAAAGATCTGGAAGATCTAACATAGCCAATAATGGAAGTTGTCGGTTAGCGTATGGATACTAGTGATAACCATATGGCATGGAAAACCAGTAGGACTATATCCAGGTTGTGACGAGATGGAAAAACTAGATGGTCCTCCCATGTATGGTGTCTTCCCGGGTTGTCCACCCATGTAAGGTGGTTGTCTTGATGGACCTCCTATATATTGAAATCAACCTAATGGTCCCCCCATGTAGTGTGGTTGAAGGGAATGTTGTGTTGGAATCATGGGGTTTACGGATTGATAGGGAAAAGTTCCTTGCCGAGGAATTCCTACTGGATTAGGTTTACCCCACAAAGGGTTAGGAAATCCTGGAAATGGTTGTCCAGTATATAGGCCAGTGGCAGTAGGGATAGAAGGATTTGTTGGAGTGATTTTACCCTAGGATTTTTGATGTTGCAACCATGTAGTTTCCCCCCCAATGAAACATTTCCCTCTAGCTAAAGGTTTCCCCCCAACTAAAGGTTGGCCTCCTTTTGAAGATTGACCTTTAATGTAGGGTGTACTCATATGTAAGGTGTGATATGGAGGATGAGTAGCTTGTGTAACTATGGTTGTGTGAATGACTTGACTATTGGCCATCTAAATGATGGTACGACCAAGTAAATCACTTGGTGTGTGCATGTGTGGAAATAGTGAAACATGAATAATATCTGACCCATGTGCGAAGGGAGATGTATGTGCAAGTGGTTGAGTCAAGGTTAACTGGGTCACCAATGTTTCTGGTAATGATGAAGGACACACAATATCAACTATAGGAGTTGTGGAAAAAGAGATATTTTGAAGTCCTTCAGAAAAATCAAATGATGATGGGTTCATGCAAAATATTGTGTAGTGGTTGAACCGGGCGGTGTTGGCACAATGTTAGACCTAGGGTTCAACACTTCAATAGTGCATGAAAAAAACCCTAACTACCGACCCTTTCGGCAACACCTGCGAAGTAGATGAAGTCTCACTTGAGGTAGAGGCAGAGGGGTTGTAGGACTCAGGTGTCTACAACCAATATGGGACACATATATGTGATAAAAACACTTGACAGAGCACTTAGCCAACAATATGCATTAGATTATGAGTCTCATTCACATCGCATATTAACCCTTATTACACATCAACGCAGTAACAATATAGATCAAGCATTCTCAATCACTTAGCACATAGCATTAGTTCAGATCTAACATTCAAATACCATTAATCACTAAGCTACAACATTAGATGCATTCATCATACATTATAATAACAATACTAAGAAAATAAACAACATAATGCACATCGCACAAAACACATCAAGACACAGGATATATGTGGTTCACCCCAGTGTAGGGATACGTCCACCACCAACTTCTTATTCTTTATTAGTCTTCAATATTATTGCATTTATTTTCTTCTATGCACAAAGATACAGAGACAAACTCCACAGAGGACAGAAGATCTGCGCGCCAGATCCTCCTTCCCAAAATCAGGTCAAGGCACAGAGCCAACTCGTTAGTAGCATAGAGCCTTACTTTACACAATTTGTCTGCACAAAGCAACTTACAACCTTTCACAGTATGCCAAAATTACTACTTATAAAATATTGCGCACATATCCTCCTATCATCAACCAACATCGCTTAGCTACTTATTTATACATTTACAAAAGGGCTTAAACATAGGTAAACCCATGGGCCGACATCCCATAACCCATTATATTAACCCTAGTAAACCCTTTGCTGGGTCCACAAGCCCACAAAATGAGTGATATCCTGTGATCTCCACTCCTCTGGGCACTCCATCTTCGACCAGCCTGTCGAAGTCCCAAAAGTGGTCAAAAACGACCAATGTTCCCTCAAATTTGGTCAAGGGCCAACATTACCCCAACACTCACATGTGACTCGTCCCTAGTCACTCAGATCTGGGCAACGCTCCTTCAAAGGCATCGATATTAGCTTGATCTGCCTTGACTTGTTGCTTCGCTAGATCATCCTGCTCGACGAACTCATGAATCAGTTTCTCTGTAACAAGCCCTTCTAGGTGCTATTCCACTGTCATAACCATCTGGTCCAGTTGTGAGCCTTTTCCTTCGATCTCTTCAAAACTCGTGCAGGCTTTGTCCTGCACTAGCTATAATCTCTGTGTAACTTCCATGAATCTGCTCTGGATGGCAGTAATATGATACTAGACTACACACTGCTCCTGTGATCTCTTCATTTGCTCGACCGCAGTGAGTAGCTTCATCTGTGCTTGCACGGTGGATGCCTGCTACTGCATGTCTTGGAGCTGTGCTTCTAGTTTCCTCAGCTCTGGGTCTTTTGCGAGGCATTCATAGCTCTATGCACTTAGATCACTTAAATGTTTACATTCTAATGTGAGGATATTGATCCTTCCAACTACGATCTTAGCTGCTTCCTCCATTTGGTCTTGCAATTCTTTCAAAGTGCTCGGCACTGCTTGGAGCTCTAACTCCATTATCCATGCTTGAGGCTGCTGAATGGCCTCAACGAGATTCCCCACTTCCATCTCGAATGACTCTAGTTCCTCCTGTGCCAAGCTCGACACTGAGTGAAGTGCTTTAGTCACTTCTTTCTTGACCGCAGTTTGCTCTGCGAGTAGCTGGTATTTTTCTTCCTGTATCTTCGCATTGTTCTCTTCGAACATCACTTGAATTTCATCTTTCTCCTTCTTCGCAACTCGAAGTTTCTCATATACCTCCTCCTTTTCTTGCTTCAAGGATTCTATAACCTTTTCCTTTTCTTCTTGGACTCGCTAAATCCAAGCCTCTGTTGCATCTGCTAATCTTCGTAATTGGGCGAGCTCATCCCCCAATTCTGCAATCTTCGAGGAAGAAGGTGCAGTAGGTAGTGCGCAGCTAAAATGGATGACTTTATTTATCTCCTTTAGCTCCTTCTCTATTCTTTCATACAATGTCTCCTGATTTGCTCCATATCGTTGCAAGATATCTTCTAAAGCATCATCCACGGTTGAGATGATTAGATCGACATCGTCTTCTGTGAGCATGGAATTCATCTTGGGCTTATTGGCGCATGTCTTCTTTCTTGCCGAGGGTTTCTTTGGATAAACCTTCCTTTTCTTTGATGTTTCATCCTCTGTAAGGGGATCCTTCAACGGTATAAATTCTCCTTTTCCCTGCTTTTCTCCTTCTTACCCTCCTCTCTTTGATTTACTTTGTCCCCTCCTCCTCCTGTGGGCGAGTTAGGCCCACTATCCTCTGAGGCGGTGTCCTCCTCATCAGTGTCTATGTTCTGCACTTCCTCCTTTTTCTTATTTTTCTTCACGCTACTCTGCCTGACATGCTCAACCCGGGTGACCAAGGGGCTTCCAATGATGTCGGGGTTAGAGAGCTCTGCATCATCAAATGGTACCAAGAACTTTGCTAGCCAGTCTTTGGTGATATCCTCCATATCCTCGTTAGTTAGTTTATAATAGGACTGCAACTCCTCTTTGTTTTCATCCATATGCATAGTGATATAAATAAAGTGTCGATATACGCAGAACTTCGCTAGCGGCCTGTACTGGTGCAACGTGTTTGGTGCCATTCGTGGAAATGCCTCAATAACATGCTTTAGCTACTGGTAGTAGGCATGGAAGATAGCATTCGAATGCCACAACTTCGACATGTCAATTGTATACCACAAGGTGGAGAACCTCGCGGCCAACGACTATGATGGCTTAACTTCTGGAAATGTCGCTTCTTCTGGCATCTGACAAGCGACAAATGTGATCAATACTAGTAACTAACTGAAATGGAATTCATAGCCCTGATCCTACGCTTCGTAGTAGTCCTTCTCGAGCTCATTGATGAGGTAACTCACTTAGTTCATTTGCATCCCCTCCACGCACTTTCCTGCGAGGTCGACTACGAATCCTATGACCTGTGTGGGACAGTTCTTTTTGATGATATTGTCAGCTATAAGCTGACAAGCTAGGTGCACTGCACTATCCAGGATGGAGGCTACCTTGTAGCCTCTCTTTCCCTTTTCTACATTACCATAATCCTTGTTTATGCGTTGTTCCAGGGAGCGATCTGAAGTCTTACCTCGGTAGAACTACTGAGGGTCCGGTCCTTACATGCTCAGTCCTGTAATCAAGTGGATCAATGTTGGATCCACAGTAACATGTTTGTCGAGCCACATATACCATCCATGATAGCACGACAAGAGGAGTTTAACGCAAGGGTTAACCTCCTGATGTCGACCAAAGTGAGGAATCTTCATTACATTCAGGATCTTTGACTATGCTAGCTCCTTATTCCATGACTGGGAGACTATGCGTGACTTCTTCCCAGTCGTCCTCATCAAATATCTAAGGGGCGTGAGCATGGAGTAGTTCTTTCTATCACCAAGGTTAAATTCGCTGTTCTTCAAGGTAGGGATCTATCCTAACTGAGGTCCAACTATGCGTATCCCCTTCAGGATGTATGCAATGGTCAACTTATACTCAAAATCACGTGGGATACCGTCGCGGGTAACCGCGACACTCTAAGGCAGTATGTACTCTGGCAAGGCCGATGGGATCTACTTCGCCTTAGCTAGATTGTCATGATGCTTGCTTCGCTTCTCAGTAGCATGACTAGAATGACGTCCAATCGGGGGGGGGATGCTTGAAATCCACCAGTCGACAACGCTTGTATTCCTACAGACATAAATCTCAGCCATGAGCTCCATAAGAATCCCTTCCACAAAATTTTCTAACGTGCTAGGTTCGCCCGACATTCACACTTGTAACCAAATAGATCAGGTAGGCGAATGGAAAAACATGTTAATCAAATGAATGGAGAGGTCTAGAGATCACAACACGATACAACGGATTGTATGTTAGCTTGGATATTCATGGGTGGAAAAAAGTGGTCCTGGCGCAACATCCGACGGGTCAAATAAGCAAGTGTTGTAATGGATTCTTCCAACGAGAAGGAATTCATCCATCAATGTGAATCCACCCGTTGTGGCATGGTCTCAACATTCCATTTGCTCATAACTACACTTTATAGCCGTTCCGAGGTGTCATTCTAACAGTCGAGGTGCCTCCAATGATCATATAGCTTCACCATGGCGAAGTCCCATTCTGTGTGGTTCTGCTATTATGGCGAGGTTCAGGGCCTGCAAGCCTGCCTCCTGTGAAGTCTTCTTTGGAACTTCCTATAGTTTTTCTAATTTGGCTTTCTTCTTACTGAGATTTCTTGCCTTCTTTCCTGTGATCTAAGTCTCTGGGTTCCTCTTTCCATTATTATTCTTATATTCTCCTGGTGAAGGGACTTCGCACTGCTGATGTGCTCTTACAGACTCTGAGGTTAATGTCCCTTATCTTACTATTTTCAGGGTGGATATAATTCTTTATTTCATGTATTGATTCTTTAAGCCTTCTCGTGTTCTTGCAACTTTGACAGCTAATTCTCTGGCCCTTTTTTTCTCCGACTTATCCTCTTGTTCTTCTATTAGTCGCTCTATTTTTCTGGCTATGAGGTCCCTTAGTTCTTTCTTTTTCTGTTCTATAGTTTCCTCCTCTACTTTCCTTCTAATCTGATCCTTCTCAATCCAAGTCTTACCTAATAAAAGTGGAAAAGGGGCACTGTTCTCACAAACCTAATAACTTCAAAGTCCTCTTCTATTGATGTTTCATGAGAAATCATAGGTATATTAGTAATTCTTCCACATAGGGTTATCATATTTCCTTTAAACAAGCCTATCTTTCCCAATGAAGGTATCATAGCAGGCTTTCCCAAAATTTCCCAAGTGCTTTCTGGCATAACGTTCACATGCGTTTCTTCATCCAATACACAGTCTATGTCGAAGTCTTCTATTCTTGTAACTATGCATTGTTTTTCTATCAAGATCTCTGGTAAACTGATGTCTTTGTGATCATCCATTACTTCTTTTAACTATATTAACATAGTCTCTGACTCTTTCTCTGATTCTTTCTCTTTATGATTCCCCAACATGCTCCTAGCCTCTTGAATTTCTTCAGAGTTTTCTTGTCTCATGTTCATCTTTTCAACTTTAGTAATCATCCTTGGGCAATCCTCAACCTCATGACCAATAGCTTTACAACAAAGACAAATAGGACCCATACCAGGGAATTTCTTAGCAAGATGTCCCAGTCTTCTACAATTATAACACAATGTCAATCCTATCTTTCTTTTAAATGAGCTCCAACCTTTTCTGTACTACGCATTGGGATCACAGTGCTGGACCTGCAGTTCACAAAACTTCTTTCTAGGTTCATGCATCCACTTATTAGTCCAAAAATTCTTTCTATGCATAGGAATAACATATCTTTCTCTATTTCTATCAAATTTATTTAGATCAACTCTTTCTTCTAACTGTGCCCTAGTTTTCAGATTAGGAAAAAATCTATCAAGCATACCTAGATTCATACTTTTGAAGCAAAAAGTTCCACTTATATTACCCTTACTAGAGCGCAAAGCTTTAAGATCTTACCTCTTTTCTTCATATCTGGTTTCTTTCTTAGCACAGAGCTTCACAAGTCAAGTAGAACACTGCGCACTACATCAACATATCTACGCACTGAGTTTTCTCTTTTCTTCAGTTCCCAACAATCACAGTTTCAGGTCCTAACAACGAAACCATATGTTGGAACAGAGGCAGACCCAAGGTTCAACGCTTCAACATCGCACCAAAAAAACCCTAATTACTGACCCTTTCGACAACACCTACAAAGTAGATGAAGTCTCCCCCAAGGTAGAGGTAGGGGGGGGGTTGTAGAACTCAGGTGTCTACAACCAAGCTGGGACATATATCTGTGATAAAAACACTTGACAGAGCACTTAGCCAACAATATGCATTAGATTATGAGTCTCCTTCACATCGCATATTAAGCCTTATTACAAATCAATGCATAACATTAGTTCAAATCTAACATTAAAATACCATTAAGCACTAAGATACAACATTAGATGCATTCATCATACATTATAACAACAGTACTAAGAAAATAAATAGCATAATGCACATCGCACAAAGCACATCAAGACACAATATATATGTGGTTCACCCCAGTGTAGGAATACGTCCACCAACGACTTCTTCTTCTTTATTAGTCTTCAATATTCTTACATTCATCTACTCTTGTGCACAAAGCCACAGAGACAAACTCCGTAGAGGACAGGAGATCTGCGCGCTGCACGCCAGATATTCCTTCCCAAAATCAGGTCAAGGCACATAGACAACTTATTAGTAGCACATAGCCTTACTTTACACAATCTGTTTGCACAAAGCAAATTACAACCTTTCACACTAAGCCAATATTACTACTTACAACATATTGTGCACATAACCCCCTATCATCAACCAACATCTCTTAGCTACTTATTTATACATTTACAAAAAGGCCTAAACATGGGTAAACCCATGGGCCGACATCCCATAACCCGTTACATAAACCCTAGTAAACCCTTTGCTAGGTCCACAAGCCCGCAAAATGAGTGATATCCCATGATCTCCGCTCCTCCTGGGCCCTCCATATTTGACCATCCTGTTGAAGTCCCAAAAGTGGTCAAACACGACCAATGTTCCCTCAAACTTGGTCAAGGGCCAACAGACGGTAATAGTAGGAAGAATGGGCATCAATAAATCTTGTGGATGGCGGATCAGTGAGTGGTTGGTCGAGTGGATCAATAAAAAGACGATTCACGTAATATGAAAGGATTTCTATGAAGGTCATGACCGGTTCTACAATGTGTTGGCCACTTCCAGGAGCTACGCTCTTGATTTCAGAAATTTTATCTTCTATCATTCCCTTGTAAGAAACATTGGGTTGAGGTTCCTGAATGTCAGGATACATACCTTGTATACTGTGATATATTCAATCCTAAGGCTCACTATGAAAATCAAAGAAACACACTCCTAAGAAAACTAAAAGAGATAAACCAAGCAACAATAGATGCAAGGATACTCTGAAGATGGGATATCAAGCCACTAGAGAAGAAATGAGAAGTAATTACCTTGACCTCCACATAACATACCTTATCGGTGCAGGAAACCCTCTCTTTCAAGGTATCACTCTCCAAGGGTACTGAGAATGTGATACGACGTATGGCCCAGGTACTATGGGAATCCCCCCACAGTCACCTTTGTAGATACCTAGGAAAGGCCACTAAGGTTACAAACTCGTAGTTAGCCTTCAGGCGGGTACAGTCGATAGTTGGGACCGAACGTATGGGAAATATGTAAAATTCTGAAATTCTTCCATAGGACTGAGTACAAGTGGACTAGTAGACTTTAGAGGACCCTGAATGGATTTGGAGTTCACGAAGTACCAATACCAAATGAGTCAGTGACACTTCAGGAAGGACCCTCAGTATACACTCTTTCCACTACGATTGGTCAAGATTTGGAGGGGTAATATCCATTCCTCTTCCACACGTGACCTCATGTTTAATGCCTGTGTGAGAGGGGACTCCCAGATATGCTTATACGAAAGTTGGATTTGTACACTCTTTAGTGATCTACAGTCTGTTTAGTAGTCTTGGATAATTTACTCACTTTTCCTAGTCTAAAGACCCTAATCCTGTGCTATTGTTGGTATGCTAAAACCAAAAAATGTTCTAGTTGATTTTATTAGCACGTGGTTGATTTTAATGGATTTTACTCAATAGGTTCACAGAGATGAAACTGATGATGTGAGGGAGAGTCGACTCCAATAGAATGTAAAATAATGAGATGCAGTTCGTTCTTTTTGATGAATTCTATGTATGGGAAGGAGAATAGTTCTTTTCTTATTAACACAAGATATAACTTTAAAACTATGCAACTTTCAATTTATGTTATCAAGATGATACCAAACTACAAAGCAAATGTTTCCAAAAACCGAAATGCACATGCATAACTAGCTCTTTTTTGCAAAATTTCTTTGTTCGATTATGTATGCAATGAGATATGCAAAAATTTTTGCTTCTTAAATTTCAAGTGAAATGAAAGACATCAATGTATGGAACAAATAAGTACAAGGAAAAAAAAGAATCAAGAAAATCACATTCATAAAATGACGAGAACCGATAGAAAACAAGTGTGAGACGATTTGTTCAATCAAGGACTCGAAGATGCAAAAGAAAAAGAACACAAGCACTCATGAAAATATTCAAAAATGAGTAGAAAGAAACAAAATTCAGGACTAGGTTGTGGTAAACAAGAGAGTCCTAATCATCAGAAAGAGAGATGTTTCAATGAAGACAAAAAAGGCTCAATACCAAACAAACTTTGCAAACTCTAGTTGGTGAAAAATCCTAAACAATCAAGCAATCTGAAAGCTTTGCAAGATGAAGGTCAGAGAGCTGAAAGGAAGGATGAAATAAGGGAGCTTGTTAACCCTAGGGGATCACAACTAGGGGATAATTTCAAACTCAAAGAAGGAAATGAAATTAGTGATGGAATGTCAGATTCTCAAGCAAACAAAGTCAAAGACAACCTAGGAGACTCTGGGCTAAATGCCTCTCAAAAGTAGATTGCAAAAAGTATGAAAGAAATAAGCAAATCCACCTAAAAAATGGAGACTAGTGCCCCTGTTTCCAAAGGAACATAGTGCCATGGATCCCTCTAGGAGGATAAGGGGGAGTGCCAGTCAACTAGTGGCACCCTAGTGTGAATTGCAAGGGAGGGCCAATTTCTGAAAAAGTTCAAAAAGGCTTCCACAAGATCAAACTTAGCAGAGACTTAGTCAATGGCTTTGTAAAATCTTCAATGAGGAAGAGGGAAGGAGAAATAGATAAGAATGAAGAATAAAATAAGAAATATCTAATGAAAAGCAAGGATTCAATATGAAAACAAGAAAAGACTAGTCAAAAGTTCTTCCCCAGTGGAGTCGCCATTTTTCTATTGTGAGAAATATTACCCTGTAGATAGACTAAGCTCCCATTTGGACCAAGACCCCTATATTTGGTCCAAAAACAAAAGTAAACAAATGGTTTCTAACATCCCTATAGATCTAACTCAATCAATCAAGCAATATAGAAGAAGAATGTGGCATACCTTGTTGCGATGTTTGTCCTTGCTGCTCCAATCCTTGGTATTGATCTCCAAGATTCTCAACACAATTGAAGTCCTGGAAAGAATAGAAAATGAACTCTTCATCGTACTCTATATGATTAAATAAATCAGATATTTCTATGAATATTTAAACGACAATAGAAAAGCAAATGTAGAACACATGAATTTGAAGGGAATAGGCCAAGTTAATGTTATTTGTAAATCTAAATAAGGCACTTACAAAGCATGCTTCATGATGCAACAATATTCTCCAAACCCTCCTCATCTTACCCTTGCATGTACCTTGAAATAAAAATTTTTGATGCTTCTCCCAAGATCAAAGGTTTGATATCTGAATTCTTCCCCCCTTCACCTTGGAAATACCTTCAATATATAGTCTTGAGAGGCTTAACCACCATGATATAATGAGGGAAATGGTTGAGGATATGGCTCCATAAGTTAGGCTTTCATCATAGGATAGTTCCATAGGATAGGTTTCAACCCAAATCAAACTCATCTCCTCAGAACTGGCTCTTAGAAAGAGGTGGGATTCTCCTTTATTTTCTCTAACCAAAAGTTTCACTCCCCCTTAGTTAAATATAGAGCACAAATGGTTAAAAGTGGCACTCCCTTAACATGGAAGGGGGAGCACCGATGCTCCCTCAACATGGGTAGGTGATCCAAAAATGAAGGTATTACTGATAAATTGCAAGTTAGTTTAATGTACTTTATGCATCAGATCGATAAGAATGCAAAATACATAAACTTATTATCTTGTTGCGGAATATCAAATGTGACTTTGAATTGATTCTTATTAAAGATTAAAAATATCATCCATTGATAACCATGCTGCAAATTAAGAGAATAGATCAACAAAAAAGAAAGAGAAATAGAGACAAGAACTTGTTAACGAAGTTCACCAATCGTTGGCTACGTCTCTGGGCCCGCTTCCAAGTGGAGGACCTATTTATTTCTCTTTAAATGATCAAGTTATCTTACATTGGCTCTTTTCTATTACAAAACATGCTTCATATCTGCTGTGCAAGACCTCCTTTATCAGATTCATACATGCCTCATCAAAATACTCTCAAAAATATGGCAAAAATACCTCTCAAAACATGAGAAAAGGCCAAAAATTACAAGCTGCTCCTTTAAATCCCTGCATCAAAAAGTTCCCCTCAAGCTTCAAAAAGCCTGGTTTATATAGTTTTCAGGATCAACAAGAGAAGCCCAACTTCCCCTTAATATTTTGCCTCTTTCTGGGATCAAATCCCCCTCCAAATCGCCAAGATATCCTCAAAAAACCAATTCTGGTCATTATATCAGGCAAAATCAATTAAAAATACACAAACAGGGTTAAAAACCCCACTTTTAAACCTTAATATATGCTTAAGCCCCCAAATCATAGGCGCGCGCCCTCAATATATGGTCACATGCATCTAAAATTGGCCAAGCGCTGGCCCTTAAATCGTGCTAGCCCCTAGTCTTTGGACGCATTCCACGAGACCTGTGGGCTAATGGATATACCCCGCGCGCAAGTATGGGGATAGCCCTTGGATATATGGAAAACCCCCAGAACCAAAGGCTTAAAGCGCTGGTGGTAGTTATACCTTAACTCCATGCCTCAGTTATATGCAGTGACCAAGACCACGGGCTGGGGGTTAGCCCCAACCCCCTCCCACACCATAACTTAACACATTGCAACATATATAATATAACGTTGGCTTATTTTATTAAGTCTTATGGTGGGTGCGTTAGTGTTGGACCATTCCTTTAGTCGTTGGCTTGGTGGTTGGTTGTGGGTTGAAAACCCATTGACCCCAAAACATTTTTAGAACTTTCCATATGTGTGATGACTGGGAGACATGTGGCTGCCCATGCCTGGGCCACGTGGCACCACCACATTTGACCAATTATTCACCACGTGTCCACACTACATTGGTACAAGTCTGCCACATCTACCCAGTCACAGGTTGCCACTTGTCTCTGCCACATCAACATCATTAAATAGCTTTGGTGATGTCATGTTGACGTCAGCATTGACTTTTTTCCAGTTGACCTTTGACTTTTTAGCTGTTTGAGAATATGATCAGAGTGCGATAAATATCGCATACGGAGCCCATTTGAGAAAGTAAATATTGGGTCGGAATCAACGTTGTTAGTGATCAAAATGTCTCTTTTATATTTTGAAGCACCTTCATATATTTTTATTAGATTTGTTAAAATCCTTGGGTAATTTCCTATGTCATACCTTAGGATTGACAATTCTTCATTGAGTCTTAACAAAGAGCCTTATATTCAAAAGAATGATGTATACGCTAGGTGTTCTATGTTGGTTTTACTTCATATGAAATATGATCGATATTCGATATGTTATTACAATGTTGTGTGTTCCATATATAGGGAACATAAGGTGACCATCCATGAAAGGATGTGTCCCTTGAATAATCAATAACTATTT